>RJJA01000237.1:0-96360 GCA_003724045.1 Lepidurus arcticus | reverse complement strand
GCCAATCGACTGAGATCTAATGAACTGGTCCTACGGAAGACCCGAACTGAACAAATAAAGCCAAAATGTCGACCAAAATACAACGAACGCCCTAACCCAACACCCTAAGAATAGAAAGGCTCAACACCACCGACTGTAGATGATAGAAGCGAAGAGTAATTCAATCTGAGATTTTGAAGTCTTGTATCTTGAATTTCTTGATCTTAAATCTTGAATTTCTTGATCTTGAATCTTGAATTTCTTGATCTTGAATTTCTTGATCTTAAATCTTAAATTTCTTGATCTTGAATCTTGAATTTCTTGATCTTGAATCTTGAATTCCGTAATCTTGAATCTTGAATTTCTTGATCTAGAATTTGTCATTCGCCCGTTTCTTTCCATTGTTGAGTAAAGATGAATCATACGTCGGAAAGTAGGTTTCAATACGTCTGTTTCCATTTCCTTGGACGGATAGGTCGGAGTTGTGATTAACGTTTAAAGTACGAGGAGAATAACAGCTATCCAGTATCTTACGGAAGTTCTGAAGTGGTTGATGAATGAAACGGCCATGTTTCAAACATGAAACATGGCCGTGATTCTAAAGCGTGACTTGGGGAAAAGGGAACAAATTTAAAACTTTAAAAAGAAAACTTAACCATCCAAACTGCATGTAAATCTGGTCCTTGCTGTCCTTTGGACTGATCTTGAAAATTGCCACGAAATCTGGTGATCGATCTTCGGTTGGCTTCAAAATAGACATCTATCTGCTTGCCTGGAAGAGCGAAATAGTGAGTAGTACAAACTTATATAAATGTAAATGTAAGGTGTTACTAACATTACCCCGAAGCTCGTCCCCATGACCTTTAATCTGAGATGTTGACCTCTTGGCACAGGATAGCGTGTTCCTCTTCACCTTCAGTTCGCCACCGAAAACTAGAAGAGAAAAAGTATCAGTACGCCATGAAATCAATTCATGAACAACGCGCGTAAAACTTACAAATAAGTGTAAAAGGCCCACAAACACATCCGCCGGCCCAGAAAGTTAAGTAGCTACCTCCAAGTAGCAGAGTGTCAGCTTAGCAGATTAAAGTTGCAAATTTTTTCCGACTGCAAAGGATGATGTAAGGCAGGGATGAAATAGGCTGGAAGTTGACCAACACTTCTTTTTAACTGTCGTAAGCCTGGCCAGCCTTTTGCCAAACACCAAACTTAACACGATTAGTATATTAGTATTAGAAACTTATAAATGTGAATTTAAAGTGTTACTACCATCACTCCGAAGCTCCCAAAGACCCTTAAACTGAAGTCAGGTTCGCAAAATGATGACCTCTTGGGAAGGGTTGTGTGCTCCTTTTCACCTTCATTTTGAACGCGAAAGCTAGAAGAAAAGAGAAAACCATCAGTATCGTAACTAATACGACACTCACAGGGTACACAGGCGCCCGGATGCTTTCCATGCCTGAAAATGCTCTTCATTTGAGCAAAGATCTTCCCAAATTTGATTAAAAAAAGTTGCGGCAGTTTTAGTTGAAATAAAACAGCCCCGGCCAGAACTGTTTTACCCTTCCAAATCCAAAGCTTCGCTTTAGCTAGCATAAGTTCAGCTTTGTCCGCATGAAATCAATTAAAGAAAAAGTTAAAATCTTGAAAACAAGAAGTTATAGATGATCCCAAAACATCATACCCATAGGAAAAGCACCCCAAAAAGAATGGGAAAATATAAAAAGGCACTTCCCTTTGAGACGACGAAAACTTGTCCAGATTCGCGTTTGTAGACTTCCGGTGACAAAATAAAAAACAACAACAAAAGTTCCACACGTTTGAGACGTTGGCCAAGTCGACCTCACTCTTCCTTTCCGGTTCGGGACATCGTATGAACTTCGCCACCCCCAATTGTCCTCCCCCACCCCCATTCGCAACCTTCCACCCACTTTAGACGATCAAGGTTACCAAAGGTCCTGCAACGAAACGTAAGAACGAAAAAGTAGATTGACTCGGAAATTGACGCCCAGCGTGTTCAACGTGTTCGTTTGATGCTGTTTTACAGTTAACTTTCCTTACTTTCTTGAACTAAAACAAGGCTTATCTAACTAGTCAATTACACTACTATAATTATCGACAGTAAAATTTCTTTCAATTACTCTAGACAATCGTGCCAGTGAAGTTAACACATAACAACTGATTCAAGGGGAAGGGCTGATTCCTCCGGTGTTCAACATCCTCTGACACTTCGAAGTTCGAAAGGCAAAATACTTTACGTTCCCAATTTTTTTTTGTTTTTCAGGGAGCTCACCCGGAAAATCCGTCTCTGTTCCTTTATAGATGTGCCATTGGGCACTGTTTGTGGGGTTCGAAATCGCTAACGGTGAAGGACAACTCCCTTTTCAACCTCAAAATGCTGGTATGCTGAATTTTTTTAGTCTGCCAAAAATGTACGAGAGGTGTCACCGAAATTGGTGTCTGCCTTTGCAAACATCGAAATAAGTTAGCGAAATGTTCTTCAGATGGCCTCACACCGACTGCCTAATGGCTTGAGGGTGGGCGCATTAATACTGATTTCACACTAATCATCTTCGCAGAACTGCAAAGAGCGACCGCTGACATGAGCGAATGTGGGAGTGCATTCTTTTCTGAATTTTTACGAGCGCGTGCACTCGTACAGTGGCGCCATCTGTGAGCCACAACGTGAAACATGTAAAAAAAAAAAACACCGGTTTACGTAATTATTTTTTACTAACTATTCTTATATTATTTATATTATATTATATTTTTAACTTATATGTTTATAGTATATTTCTTATTTTATATTATATTCATTATTTTATCGCGCTCACAAAAAAAATAGCGAGTTGCATCTCTGCTTCTTCGGCATAGCCACATAGCGGATGTCGAGTTGGAGAGGACATTCCTTGGAATTCTGCTGTTAGAACACCTGGCAAAGGTGTCAGAAATCCAAAGTTATGAAAAACAGTTATTAAATACATTATTCCGAAGTATCATCAGTGAACAATGGAGGGTGTTGACGGTTCATTCTGTAGATGTCAGGAACGCTAACCAGCGCGAGCTAGCGCGCTCTTGTTTTAACATTGCGAGGGGAGAGCGAGCGCGCTCGCCAATTTTGAAACAAGCGTGCGAGCGAGCGCGCTCGTTGAAAAACGAGCGGTTGTTAGCTCTGGTTGAGAATTAATTGAAATTACTGTTCATGTAGCTGTATAGTTTAGTTGAATTACCAAAAAAGTAGTGTGACCATCATGCAAATACCTGGTATATAAGCGACGTGTCTACGGCTATAGATGCGAAGGAAAGAAATGTAGAAAAAATTATTGTGAATCGCAAAATTGGACCTTCGGTCTAAAAAATATAGGCTCTTACCTTTATTGGGTTATTGTTTCCACAGTGGTCGGGAAGTGGGCTCTTTTGGTCTACAGAGATTGGGCTCCTTTGGACTAGGCGTGGGCTCATTTGGAACTGGGTACTCCTTCGTCCTATAGCCATTTTCACACTACCGTACAACTCCTCGAACCTTTTAGTGTACTCATTTTTTAATGCCTCTGCATTTGAAAGGGAGGGTTTAATCTATGATTCAAAAAGAAATAAGGATTAACCGGTGTATGTGTGTGTGTGGGGCGGTTGAGATAATTCGTAATGTCGATAAGCGTTTATTTCATTTCTTTGGGAATTATCGCGGTTAGTTATCAGTTAGTCAGCAAAGGCAACCCCATCCGTTCATTTCGTACATATGTTGTCTGGGCGTTGTTTACATACAAGCAATCAAGTTGTTTCTTTTTAATGTCCAGTAGTTCTGCCATTTTCAGTAAAAGTTAAGCCTTTCAGCCCAACTTGCCCAATCAGTAAATAATTGGTCAATTATGATAATTTGATAATTTATCTGTAAGTTACAAGTATGGACGTAATTGACTCCCAAGTGACACCAGAAACCTCCAGACAAGGCCACGCAGAAGTATTAGAATTTACAGAAACCTCCCAACACGACACCGTGGAAGCATCAAACGTTGCAGAAATAGGGAAAACAACCGTTCCCAATTCGCCTACTCCGCCTGTTATGTAAGCTACCGAAGAGCCATTGTTTTACAGTAATTAATTCTGAATTTACTTGAACTATAGCGGAACCACGAGTGTGCTCGAGTATGATTTGAACTATTTTATGAAACACAAAAAGCGAGGTCACGCTTATATTTTCCACCACGTCAAATATATGCCTCACCTATGTTTGAAGAAACGGAAAGATGCCAACTCTGATTTGGAAGCTATGAAAAAAATTCTGGTCGGTCTCGGCTTCGATGTCAAGTGGTTTAAGGATGCCAGTCGAGAAAAGGTGTCTAAAAAGATTGCCAAGCGTAAGCCGTCACATATAAGCCCATTGTTCTACTACAGCATGCAATTGCTATTTCAGTATCAAAAATGGACCACTCGGATTCTGATTGCGTAGTAATTGCGGTGTTTACACACGGAATACGAAACAAACTTTACGCGTATGATGGCGAATACAAACCTGCAGTGTTATGGGAGCATTTTCTACCAAGCAATTGCCCTTCCTTAGCCGGAAAGCCCAAAATTATTATCATACAGGTTAGTCCATCAATTGATATATTATCCGAAAGACGCAAAACACTTAACTATACAAGGCTTGTCGAGGTACACGAGTTGACGCTGGAACGTATTTTAACGAGTTAGCCGATAATTCTGGAGTTCAAACTGAAACCGATGCCTCTGTTATTCGATCTGTCGAAGGCGGGTTCTTCCCGTTTTCGATCCCGTTTCATGCCGATTTACTGATTGCATGTAGCACACTACCGGGTAACTATTAACACACAAGGATATAATCACTTCATATGTCCCGTCTTTTGTGGTAAAATTAGGTTTCTATTCCTTTCGAAATGAACTTAAATCGGTTGACTACTGGTCGATAAATTTATTTGGAATCTTTCCGTTATTCGTGCCTCGTGATTTCTTCCAACGGCTAAGTATTGCTATCGGCTATAAAGTTTGTAGTGTTAACCTTTTTTTTTCTCGGCAGACTGGATGCGAAGTCGGAGAGTGGAGGCGGAAGCGAGCACTAACATCGACGCGAATAAGACACAACGTCTTGGCTCCTGGTTTATTCAAACTTTGATCCAAGTACTCGAGGAATTTAGCGATAAAGAAGACTTGCTCTCTATGTTAACTGTAACAGCCTGTCGAGTTGCTACCAGGTTTGAAACTTATTCCGATGACGATTACTTAAACCTGAAGAAGCAGATCCCATGTATCCAATCTACGCTCACTCGCAAAGTATTCTTTCTTCCAAAACCGCCAGCTCCTAAGGCAAACAAGACTTTTAAACTTTTATGATTGACGTCTATCATCTTCACTACATTATAGAAATTCTATTAATGTCTTGCCTAGTTTTTATTTCGTCTCTATAAATACTTCTGCTTTCATGGCAAAAATGTTATTCCTTAATAGGTACGTAGCAGATAGTTGCGAAATTCCATGTGCTTTTCCTGCAAGTAGTTCAAAAATAAATATGTTTAAAACGTTTGGTTCGAACATCCAACTGAAAGGATGGGAAGTATAATCAAATTGAAACGGTTTTGTACGTCCCACCCGTCTTTCTTCGTGAGACGGAGCCCGGCATTCCATAGACGTATGCCCGCTTCTTACAATTGAAGCAAGTACCGTGGTAACTTTTGCGGCAAAGCAGTTGTTTAATTGCTGATTTGCATGTCAAAAGGGAACTTAAACTTAGCTATCTATAACGGCGAACTGGCCTTAAAATAATCCTTCAATGACTGCTTTACGATTTTCGCACAGGTAGTTCTCAAAACGACCTTTTGAGAAGCCTTCGTCAATGTTCCTTATCGTCGCCCTGATCATGGGCTCGCACTTGAGTCTGGGTATCTGCTTCAGATATCCAGTCTGGATATATCTGCTTCAAAAAGCTCACACATGAGCTTTTTGACGCTACCAAGTCTTATTCTCGCTCTTGCGCTTCTCAGTATATTTTTTTTAAGTCGCCTTTCGTATTCCCATGCGTTGTTTACTCGTCCGTAAATGTCCAGTCATCGAAAACAAAACGCTCGACAATTAGATACATCCCAGGGATGCGCATTCACGATTTTTTTTTACATGATTGTCCACAAGCCGGGTCTGCAAAGTTAGTTTGACAGAACAGAAAGCTAGCAACAACTTTAGCTTTAGTGAAGTTCTGTACAATGTGTCCAAAGCTACGTTCAGGCAGGTTGACATGGTAACACGACCGGCAAACGGGTTGTTTGATCAATGGAAGCAGTTCGAAGGCATGGTGAAAATTTTCCTTAGATCAAAGCCATACGTTTGCCATCGTTAAAGCAAGCAAGGCGGAATCATGGGTGAAAAACCTCCTGAAAATTTACTTAGCGACTCTCGTTTGGAATTTCTCGCAACGGTTGTTCATAAATCCTTGAGACTAAAAGCCGACCGATGGGCGAAGCTAATTGCAGTTGACGAAGCACGCCGCACAATCCAGGTTTCTTTTCATTATTGTAAATATCTGACCAATTGTTACATAACTATGATACTCCCCTCTTTACTTCACAGGAATTTCTTGATCAAGAGAGCATTCCCTTGCTAATTATTAGTCAGACGGGGCCGGGAGTTCTTTCCGTTTCCAGTGCTCCAATCAGCCCTAGCAATCCTCTCACTGGACCGGGTGCCTCAAGCTCTCGCTTGAAATCTGTCTATTTTCTCAAGAAAAGGGCCGAAGCTGTATCGCGGATTGACCCCCGGTCTTCACTCTTGTTTGGCGATATCAGTCCTCAGCCGCTGGAGCAAGTCATGTCTTTCCTTGATGATGTAACTTTCTGCTCTACTTATCTAACCATTCTTGAATCACTAAATTCTCTCGTTTTGATTTTGTTCACTAATACACATTTGAATTATGGGTAGGTTGTGGTTCCTACAATTGAGAGCTCCGTAACTGAACAAGGTTATCCTTCTTTAATCGTCCAAGACCTACAACGAGAAGCCCGGGCTCTTCGAGGGGCTGTCGCCCGCGTTAGAGGTACACTAGAAGGCCGAACTGTTCTTCCGGTGCCTTGGCGAGGGCCACTTGAAAAGGAAGAACACCCACCTCTGACCTCTCGATCAGCCGCTTTCTTGTCTCGCACCGACCTTGAGCAAGCGGTACAAGGCTGGTCGCAGCAACTTGCACCAATCTTGGCAGACGATACGAAAGCTCTTCCGAGAAACTCGCCCCAAGAAGGCAATACAAATAATCCAACAGCGCCAAGACTTATCTTTCGTTTATAAACAGAAATCAGCTACTGGAAGAATAGAGCTCAAGATCTGGAAGGCATTTTTGGGCAAATGAAAAAAGAAAATGTGCGAAAAATGGCCGCAAATCTGGAACAAGCCAAAAGCACCTATGCCGACACATTTCGCGGTCTTCTCAAGCAAGTTGTTACAGGTAAATTAGCTTTCCACTAAAAAAAATGTAATAAATTAGCACTTTTTTGTATCTTCTTTGTTTAGCTTTGGCAGAATCTCAAGACATTGCGTTGCACCTGAAACCCTTAGCTCGACCCCTAGAAACCATAGAATCGACAGAAATCTCCGAACTTCATGCTCCTTTGAAAGCCATGTTCCATTCTGTAGCCCTAGTTTGGGTTTCGTGTACGCATTACCGAAAACCTGCACGATTTCTTAATCTTCTTCAGCAACTAGCCAACTTGCTTATCGATAAAGCGCGGGCGTTCCTGGATCCTCGTTCGTTATTCAGCGGCGAACCCGAAGAGTCCATGGAAAGGATTTCCACCGTGTTAGAAGCTACAACACTGTACAAGTCATTGTACAAAGAACAAAGAAGTCTTATTGCTCCACTATTTAAGCGCTTTAATGATAAAGTAGAAGCACAAGAATGGCAGTTCTCAAGTCGCCTTATTTTTGGACGTTTAGAATTTTTCATAAAGCGATTGCAAGTCATCAAGAACATGTTCGTGACCTTCCAAGAATATGGTCGCTTGAGTCGAGTCGAACTTAGCACCGGAAGTGGGCGGAATCTTTCCTTGCAACTGACCAATATCTGTGCACAGTTCTCTGAGCTAAGAGCACCGTTTCTGTCGGGCATCTCTGGCGATTGTTTAGAGCCCGAAAATGAAGTTTTCGATTCCGCGGTCAAGGCATTCGAAAGAGGAATTAACGCGCTGGAGAAAAAATTGTGCGCTGTTTTGGGTCACGCTCTGGACGATTGCACCCATCCCCAAGCTGCAGGCAAGGTTGTAAGTTTACTGGGCACCTTTATGGAACATCCCCTGCTCCAAACTCGTTTACGGCAAAGTTTCCCCCATTTGGCGGATATGGCATTGCAAGAAATTAAAGTCTGCCAAGATCTCTACCTAAAACTGGCCTCACAAACGTCGCGCTCTGACAGCACTCGTCCTCCTACCGCGGCCGCCGTCTTCAATTTACGCGAGTTGGATAAACGAGCCTGGGGACCGGTAAAAGCCTTGCAGAACTTGAGCATTACATCCCAAACTCCCCAGGCTCATCAAGCGTTCGAGCGATATGAACAACTAACCGAGCAATTAAAGCGCTTGGAAGAGATCGTGGTGTGTAACTGGGCCAAGAACCTGGGTCCCGTACTATCGTCACTAACGCAGCCATTGCTGGTTCGGAATGGACATTTTGTCGCTGCTAACGTCCACCCTCACGTAAGCTAATTATATTAAGGTCCAATGAAAAGTTGATGACAATGATCTTTTGTTGGGGCGTTAGTTTGCCGTCGCGCTGTGGGAAGCACGGAGTCTTTTGCAGTTAGAAGTAAAAATCCCTCGCGAAGCTCAAGAAATGGCTGCGAAACACGCCCATTACCAAGCGTTGTTAAATTCGGTAGATTTGATCGTTACGAGCTACCGTAACATCAAGAGCATGACCTCCTACCAATTAAACGCGCTACTACGCCCTCGTTTAGAAACACTGGAAGACCTCGTGGAACTCGCATTAGTTGAGCGTACATGGGATACACCTGCTCTCACTTTGGACCCCTTTTTACAACAGCTGGAGCAAATAGTTCTAGCTGTGGAGTCCACTTTGAACGAGTTGTTCAGGTTGCTGGAATCAATCAAAAGTGTCACAAGCCTATGGTGCAAAGCGCCCTTGTTGGACCGCATGGATGTAGCTATAGAGAATCACGATCTCGTTTTGAAAAGATACGGTGAAATTGCCGCTGGAGGCAAGAAAATCGAAAGTGTGATAGGAAAGATAAGGGTTTTACTAGAAATCGAGCATGCAAATGAAGCGTGGACGGCGTTTGTTGAAGTCGTCGAGAAAATCGTTCTTGAGGGTCTCCTGCGGTCTGTGGGAATTAGCTTCAGTTATCTCTTGGATCATACTCATCCCAGGTATTGCTCTTCTTCAGCTATGGTAGAAGTTTCCTTGGAGTTCCAGAAATGTGGACCGGTTTTTAACCCTTCTTTGAATGATGACGACCCGAAAGGCTTGAAACAACTATTTGAACAGAATATCAATCATATTCTTAATGTTGCGGGCCAAGTTCAGCGTTTGTCTCGCCCAAACAATTATCAGGTAAAAAGAAAAAAAAATCTAATTTTATATAAAAAATAATCATACATAAATGTGTCTCATTGAAACTAATGAGAGTTTTATATTATAAGTATATTTCTGTATTTATTTCTGTTTAGGCAGAAGTAGCAGAGAATCATGATGTTCTAGACATGCGAAACAAGCTCTGGGATCGTCTTAATAAGTCTTTGAACCATGCTCGCGGTTTTCGGCGGGAATTCGACAAATATTCGCATCTGTGGACCTCTGATATGCATGATTTCTTGCTCAGGTTTGTCCAGACAGCTTGCCCGCTAGCACCTATGGTAGAAGATAGCAAAACGCGCTTAACAAGCGTGCCGGAGTCTGAGTTTAGCCCTCCCACGTTAGAGAATTATCAGGAGCAGTTGCAGTACCTGCAGAAACTACAAATTGAGCTTTTCGTACACGAAAATTACCGCTTGGTAGACAACTGGCTCAAGGTTCATGTCCAGCCTGCGATGCAAGGCTTGGAGGAGTTGATAGAGTCTTGGAAACAATTGTTTATCCAGCATTTAACCGAACACGTCACGGAAAGTTTGGAGGAATTAGAGCAATTCATCCAAGACGCCGAAGAAGGTTTATTAAGACCTGTCGCACCTGATGGACAAGGAGGAGCAGCTTTATTGACGGTTATGGCTCACTTAGCTGACGTGAAAAACCGCCAAGTTTCCATTGATGCCCTTTTTCCCGAACTCGGCCAAGCTGCGCAGCTTTTGAGAGTGTACGATCACGAACTCTCCGAAGAGCTACTTCTAAACTTGAACGTACGTTCACTTTTTTCATTTTTTTGTAACCTTTGACATGCAACGAATAACTTACTCAGAACTATAAGAAAGGAAGAAATACGTAGTAATAAACATGGCTTTTTTTATAGGAATTGCCTGGAAGATGGAAAGGACTGAAACAAGCTGCCCAAGCAGCTCGCCAGCAAGTAGCATCTTTGCAAGCGAATGAAATTGCCACGTTGAGACGAGCTATTATAGCGTTTGACAGTAAACAGCTGCAGTTTCGCGAAGAATTCCATAAACTGCGCTTCTTTTGGTACGATTGCGCAGATGCGTATATCCAGCTGGATGATTCCAGTAAGAAGTTGGGCGTTCTGGAGACGGAAATGCGGAATCTGGTTGCGTCTGCTGCGTTATTCGAAGTCAACGTCACCGAATTTAAGCCGCTGAAAAACTGCAGAAAGGAAACTACCATGTTAAAGCATCTCTGGGACTATATCTTTATCGTACGAACGAGCGTGGAGCATTGGAAAACGACCCCTTGGAAAGATATTGACGTTGAACGTATGGAAATCGAATGTAAACACTTCGCCAAGAATATCCGAGGTTTAGATAAAGAAATGCGTAATTGGGACGCCTTTACTGGCTTGGAAGGCGCTGTAAAGAACTTGCTCACGTCCTTGAAAGCTGTAGCCGAGCTGCAGAACACAGCAGTTAAGGAACGACATTGGGCGCAGTTGATCGAGGCCACAAAACGTAAACCGTATTTGCGGGAAAACTTCACAGTCAATTTTGTAACAGACCAAGACACGACATTAGCGGATCTACTAGCTTTGCATTTGCACCGATACGAAGAAGAAGTAAGGGCTGTAGTAGACCGAGCGGTCAGAGAAGTCTCTATGGAACGAGTCTTACGGGAATTGGAAGCAACATGGGCTTCCTTGGAGTTAGGCAGAGAAAGTCACCCACGGACTGGTTTGACGCTATTGAAAGCCAATGATGAACTCATCGCCACTTTGGAAGATAATCAAGTACAACTGCAAACGCTGGCAACTTCCAAATACGTCGCACATCTAATGGGCGAAGTCTTAGCTTGGCAAAAGAAACTCGCGTTGGCTGATTCGGTCATTTGCCAATGGTGTGAGGTGCAAAGGTCGTGGAGTCATTTAGAGTCAATTTTTGTGGGCTCGGAAGATATACGAAAGCAATTACCAGCTGACTCCCAACGATTCGACGACACCAATCAAGCATTCCAAGATCTCTTGAGTCAACTTCTGAGTCAACCCAACGTAATCGCAGTCGCTACTAAGCCAGGGTTGTTGGTCCAGCTTGAATTCCTGCAAGACCAGCTGACCTTATGTGAAAAAGCTTTAGCGGAGTACTTGGAATGCAAACGCACTGCTTTTCCTCGGTTTTACTTCGTGGCCACGGCTGATTTATTAGACATTTTATCGAACGGAAACCAGTGCACGTTGGTTCAAAAGCACTTGACAAAATTATTCGATTCGGTAGCAAAGCTGAAGATAGAGAATAAAACTGGATGCAAAGAAGGCATACAGGAAGCTTTAGGCATGTTTGCGAAGGATGGAGAGTATGTGAACTTTGACACGCCGTTGGAATGCACCGGAATGGTGGAAGTATGGTTAAACAGTCTAGTCCGCACCATGCGTTCTACTTTGCGATATTGGCTGCAAGAAGCTGTTGCTACGTATGAAGAAAAGCCTCGAGATCAATGGCTATTGGAATACCCTGCTCAAGTGGCTTTAACTGCGTCGCAAATCTGGTGGGCTGCAGAAGTACAAGTGGCATTCCAGCGCCTCGAAGAAGGCTATGAAAACGCCATGAAAGATCTCTACCGCAAACAGGTTGCTCAGTTGCACGCGCTAATTAATCAACTCCTGGGAGATCTGACAGCTCAAGAACGCCAAAAGATCATGACTTTGTGTACTATCGATGTCCACGCCAGAGACGTCGTTGCGAAGCTAATCCAACAGAAAGTGGAATCTAGCAGTGCCTTTGCTTGGCAAGCTCAGCTTCGACATCGGTATTTTGTCTATTTATTAGCAAACATGTATGGAGGTTGAATTTTTGCTTCTAGGTGGAATGAAGTTCAAAAAGACTGCTGTGTGGATATTTGCGATGCCCAATTTCGTTATTGGTACGAATATTTAGGCAATACCCCTCGTCTGGTCATTACTCCCCTGACTGATCGCTGCTACATTACACTAACTCAGGTAAGGAGTATTGCATTTTCGGTTTTTAAAGGTAGCAATGAACAGTTTGGTCATTTTTTTGTAGAGTTTACATTTGACGATGGGAGGAGCACCTTCCGGTCCTGCTGGTACTGGCAAAACTGAAACTTCGAAAGATTTGGGAAGAGCCTTAGGCATGATGGTTTATGTTTTCAATTGCTCGGAACAAATGGACTATAAATCTTGCGGCAATATTTATAAAGGTCTGGCCCAGACTGGTGCGTGGGGTTGTTTTGACGAATTCAACCGAATTACTGTAGAAGTGTTGTCTGTCGTCGCTGTGCAAGTTAAAAGCATTCTGGACTCTGTGCGTTTAAGAAAAGAGAAATTTAATTTCATGGGTGAAGAAATTGCGCTGCAGCCGTCAGTAGGTCTGTTTGTAACCATGAACCCGGGTTACGCGGGCCGGACAGAGTTGCCCGAGAACGTGAAAGCGCTCTTCAGGCCTTGTGCTATGATTGTGCCAGATTTTGACCTGATTTGCGAAATTATGTTGGTCGCCGAAGGCTTTCTGGAAGCGAAAGCTCTCGCTAGGAAATTCGTCACGCTCTATTCGTTATGTCGTCAACTTCTTTCCCAGCAAGATCATTACGACTGGGGATTGCGGGCAATCAAATCCGTTTTGGTCGTTGCCGGCTCTTCTAAGAGAAGCAACCACACTTGGACGGAAGAACAAGTGTTAATGGGAGCTTTGCGAGACGCCAATTTGCCTAAACTAGTTACTGATGACGTTCCAGTTTTCTTATCATTGGTTGGAGATCTATTTCCTAGTGTGGATAGTCCACGACTAGGAGATGCGGCCATGGATCGGATTGTACGGCAAGCAGCTCTCGATCTTAAGTTGCAGCCCGAAGATGTCTTTGTGACCCGAGTTCTTCAGTTACACGAATTACTGCAAGTCCGCCATTCCGTTTTTATGCTGGGTAAAGCTGGGACTGGTAAGACACAGGTTTGGAAGACGTTGCTCAAAGCGTATTCGCTGTTACGTTTACGGCCGGTCTGTATTGATCTGGACCCAAAAGCCGTGACGAGCGATGAGCTTTTCGGGTTTGTCAATCCCACGACCCGGGAATGGAGGGATGGCTTGTTTTCGTCCATCATACGCGATCAAGCTGCTCTTACGAACAACTCACCGAAGTGGATCGTCTTGGATGGAGATATTGACCCACTTTGGATCGAATCCTTGAACACGCTTATGGATGACAATAAGGTCCTAACCTTGGCTAGTAATGAACGAGTATCTCTGACTCCGCATATGCGCCTAATCTTCGAAATTTCACACTTAAAGTCTGCTACGCCTTCGACTGTGTCCAGAGCAGGAATTCTGCATTTAAACCAGCAAGATCTGGGTTGGACACCGTACGTGACGAGTTGGATTGAGACGAGAATGAATAGTAGCGAAAGAGCTCATCTGTCTATACTCATGGACAAGTACGTGCCGAGTTGCTTGGAAGTCTTGAGGAGCCGTTTCAAGCCGGTAATTCCCTTACCGGAAATTTGCCACCTGCAAATGCTCTGCAAACTGTTAGACTGCCTCCTTGTACCTGAGCATCTTCCAGCAGACAGTCCCCGTGAACTTTATGAGCAGTATTATGTATTTGCATGCATTTGGGCCTTCGGCTCTGCTCTCAACCCAGAACAGGTAACATATAGAGACCTGTACTTCCTTTGCAATTAATTATCTTATTGCTTCATTATTTTCTTCTTTCATCACTTTAACTAGACGTGCAATCAAAGGTTTGAATTTAGCCAGTGGTGGCTCAGCGAATTCAAATCCATTCGCTTTCCGGCGGGAGGATCAGTATTTGACTTTTGCATTGATCCTGAGATCCGCGAGTTCATTCCGTGGTCTGATCGTGTTCCTAAATTCGAACCCGATCCAGAACTACCGATTCATGTACGTTTCTTGGCTTTTTGTAAAATACATTTTATTTGTTATTTTTCGAAACAATTTTAGATGACGATTGTTCCAACAGTTCAAACTACTTGCTTGCGGTACTTCATGGACCTACTCTTGGCTGCTCATCAGCCGTTGCTAGTAGTTGGACCAGCAGGTTGTGGCAAAACTGCCCTGGTGGAGGAGCTCCTTGCCTCTTTACCGGAAGATTTCACGAGCTCAGTTATCCCTTTCCATTACTACATGACTTCCGAAATGGTCCAAGCGATCTTGGAGAAACCCTTGGAGAAGAAAGCAGGCAAAACTTACGCTCCTCCGGCCAACAAGCGTTTAGTGGTCTTTATCGATGATATTAACGCGCCCATGGTCGATTTCTATGGTACCGTCCAAGCGCACACATTGCTCAGACAGCAACTGAGCTATGGGCATTGGTACGACCGATTCCGACTCACCCAAAAAGAAATACGAAACGTGCAGTACATTGCATGTATGAACCCCGCATCGGGCAGTTTCACTCTCGATTCCCGTCTACAGCGCCACTTCTTGACCTTCGCGGTCAGCAATCCTACCACGGAAGCTATTCACCAGATTTATGGCACATGGCTGCAGAAGCATTTAAGCAATCCCTTGCAGAAATTCCCCCCAAGCTTACCCAACTTGGTACCCGGTTTGGTGGCAGCATCCATGACGCTACACACGAAACTGTGCCAAGTGTTTCAGCCCACGAGTGTCAAATTCCACTACGGTTATAACATGCGAGACTTGGCTGCCGTTTTCAAAGGCTTACTCTTCAGCAACTCTGAAACTTTAATCACTGCCTTGGATTTGGTGCGGTTGTGGGTCCACGAATTCCAGCGCGTGTACGGAGACCGGTTAGCGGATGATAAAGATTTGGAATTATTTCGAAAAATTTTATCCGACACCGTGAAAAAATGCTTTGATGTACGTACAGCCTTACATTTCCATACTATATAAAAAAAATAATCACCTTTCTATTATCACAGAGACAAGGTGGAAGCGAAGTGGAATCTTGCTCCGGATTTTTTGTACGTTTTTTAAATTAATTTCGTAGGTATTGTCATAATGATTGTGTTTATTAGGATGTGGATGAAGTTGCTGTCTTGAAGCAGCCTTTAATCTTCTGTCATTTCTCTAGAGGATTAGGCGATTCCAAGTATTGCCCTGCTGAAGACTGGTCGATTATTCAACCTGTGTTACACCAAGCATTGGCTTCCTACAATGATCTCAATCCGGCGATGGACCTCGTCCTCTTCGAAGACGCAATGGCACATGTGTGTCGCATTAATCGAATTTTAGAGTCTTCGAGGGGAAATGCACTCTTGATTGGTGTAGGAGGCAGCGGCAAGCAAAGTTTAGCTCGTTTAGCAGCGTCCATATCGGGCTTTGATGTTTGCCAACTTTCCACTCGCAAAGGATACGGGGTTTCTGACCTCAAAACAGATCTTTCAGCTTTATGCCTCAAAGCTGGAATGAAGAAATTACCCATTGTTTTGCTCATCACTGACGCACATTTAACTGACGAGCAAATTCTGGGGCCAATCAACGACTTTCTGGCGGCGGGGGAGGTATCAGGCTTGTTTGCCGACGATGAAGTGGAAAACATTGTATCAGGCGTTCGCAACGAGGTAAAAGCCTTGGGATTGGTGGATTCGTGGGACACTTGCTGGAGATTTTTCTTGGACCAAGTCCGTCGTCATTTGCATATCGTTCTATGTTGCTCGCCGGTTGGACCTACGCTTCGCCTACGGTGTCAAAGGTTTCCAGCCTTATTGGCATCCATGACGCTAGATTGGTTCTTACCATGGCCTCCCGAAGCTCTATTATCCGTGTCGTTGCGGTTCCTGCTAAATATGCCCATTTTAGCTGAGCATTTCGCTGCGGGGGCGTCTCAGTTTATGGCTCACGTCCATTCAAGTGTGAATGACGCCTCTCGTACTTTCCTTCAAGTCGAAGGTCGGTACAGTTATACCACCCCAAAGTCCTTTTTAGAGCAGTTGCAACTCTATCAACGTCTGCTTAACCAGCAGCATTCGGATTTACGAGGTAAAGTTGAAAGGCTCGAAAACGGATTGGAGAAACTGCGCAACGCTTCAATTCAGGTGGATGAGCTCAAAGAACGTCTAGCTGTCCAAGAAGTGGAGTTGAAGCAAAAGAAGGAAGATGCGGATCGACTTATCCAAGTTGTACGGGTAGAGACGGAGAAAGTGACCCGTGAAAAGGGATTAGCGGACATCGAAGAGGAGAAAGTAGCCGCTATCGCATTACAAGTATCCCAGAAGCAAAAAGAATGCGAGGAAGATCTAATCAGAGCTGAACCTGCCTTGGCAGCGGCCCAGGAGGCTCTCAATACTTTGAACAAAGCCAATCTAACTGAACTCAAGTCGTTTGGCACTCCTCCGTCAGCTGTGACCAACGTAGCAGCAGCAGTTTTAGTCTTATTAGCTCCGAACGGAAAAGTAGCCAAAGATCGATCATGGCGGGCGGGGAAGGTCATGATGGCTCGCGTGGACCAGTTTTTGGATGCGCTAATTAATTACGACAAAGAGCATATTCATCCCGAAGTTATAAAAGCTATTCAACCATACATGGATAATCCAGAATTCGATCCGGAATTAGTTCGTTCCAAATCAGTTGCCGCAGCCGGTACTATTTTCAAGTTTTCTTAAGAATTGTAACATTCTTCTATTAACGCCGAGTTGTTCCGTAGGGCTGTGCTCTTGGGTCATCAATATTATCAAGTTTTACGACGTTTATTGCGATGTAGAGCCCAAGAGAAGGGCTCTGGAGCAAGCCAACGCTGAATTGGCAGCTGCGCAGGATAAAGTCGCTGCAGTACGCGCCAAAGTAGCGGTACGTTTGACAACTAACTGTGAAATTAATATTATTAATTGACGTTATGAACGATACAGAGTCTAGAAGCAACGCTGCAGCAGTTGACTGCCGATTTCCAGCAAGCTATGGAAGAGAAAAAGCAAAGTCAAGCCCAGGCTGAAGCAACGCACCGAACATTGGAACAAGCGCATCGTCTGTTGAGTGGTTTAGCCTCCGAGAAGGTTCGCTGGGCCCAGGCTGTTGAAAAGTTAATCCTTTTTAGTACAGTAATTCTTATATTACTAATTTTTTAATGTGTTGTAGTTTAAAGAAGAACGAAAATACGCTACCGGGGGATGTCTTACTGGCTACCGCATTCATTTCATATGCGGGCTGCTTTAGTAAGCAGTGCCGGCAAGATTTGATGCAGAAGACGTGGCTCCCTTTCCTAAGAGCTCAGGCTGGGGCTACTCCCATTTTACTGGCACCTGACGCCGATCCTGTGGCATTGCTGGCCGACTCGGCTCAGGTAGCGGAATGGAATAACGAAGGATTACCGGCAGACCGTATGTCGGTAGAAAACGCAGCAATTCTCACTACTTGCGATCGCTGGCCTTTGATTATTGACCCGCAATTACAAGGCATTAAGTGGGTTAAGGGACATTACAGTTCCCAGTTACAAGTCACGCAGTTGGGTCAGAAAGGGTTCCTGGAATCTCTGGAACGATGTTTGCGCGAAGGCTTGCCTTTGCTCATTGAAGACCTCGGAGAGGATATTGACAACGTTTTGGACCCGTTATTAGGTCGTCTGTTCATCAAGAAAGGACGGTAACGTTATTACTTGCATTTTACACACAATTAATTGAGGATGCAGTGGATAATTGCAATTAAAAGTCTCGTTGTCGTTGTTACAGGGCAATTAAGATGAACGATAAGGAAATGGAGTACAATTCAGATTTTCGTCTCATTTTGCATACCAAGCTTCCGAATCCCCATTATCGTCCCGAGTTACAAGCGCAAACTACGTTAATTAATTTCACGGTTACCCGAGCCGGTTTAGAAGAGCAGTTGTTGGCAGAAGTGGTGCGCATGGAGAGACCGGACTTGGAACAGCGTAGAGTAAGTTGTGTTTACAGTTGAATGAATTCGCGTTGATTTTTTCTTTTGGCGTTATAGGCTGAGCTGATTAAGCAAGAAAACGATTTCAAAATTTCCCTGAAGAAACTGGAAGATGATTTATTGCTCCGTTTGTCGAAAGCAGAAGGGCAGTTTTTGGCAGACGCTTGTTTAGTGGATTCGTTAGAAAATACCAAGAGAACTTCTACAGATATTGCGGCGAGAGCTTTGGAGGCTTCCAATGCTGCCGTGCTTATCAACGAAATACGAGAATTATATAGGCCAGCAGCTTCTCGAGCTTCTTTGTTGTATTTCGTAATCAGTGAACTACATCAGCTCAATCCAATCTATCAATTCTCGCTGAAGGTGTGAAAACCCGAGACGGGATATTTTTTTTAATCATTACATGTCTTGTCTTATTTTTCTTCTGTAGGCCTTTGTAGGTGTTTTCCAGAAAGCTATTGAAAGAGCTGCTCCTTGCCACGAAGTGTCGACTCGCGTAAACCATCTCATTGAGGAAATAACCTACTCCATTTTCTCGTACACTTCCCGGGGTCTTTTTGAACAAGATAAGCTCGTTTTCACCGCCCAAATGGCTTTTCAGGTATGAGATTAACTTTTATAACCAGTTTATTATCTTCAATTTCTTAATGTTAGATTTTATTGGCGGCTGGGGAAATTGACGCAATGGAGCTTGATTTTTTGTTACGTTTTCCTGTAAGCTCCAGCGTTTCGAGTCAAGTTGACTTCTTATCTCCGGCGTCGTGGGGAGCTATCAAAGGCTTGG
Organism: Lepidurus arcticus; assembly: GCA_003724045.1. NCBI lineage: Eukaryota > Metazoa > Arthropoda > Branchiopoda > Notostraca > Triopsidae > Lepidurus > Lepidurus arcticus. The sequence continues at coordinate 77,190 of RJJA01000237.1, read as the reverse complement.
CAGCGCTCGATGACTTCAAGTAAAAAAAAAAGTACAAGTTTGAAATTCCTACCTCGCTTCGCACAATCAAATAATAGGCACTTGGACCGTGATATCGAAACGTCCTCAAAGAGGTGGAAGAAAATAGTTGACTCGGAATGTCCGGAGAAGGAGAAACTGCCACAGGAATGGAAAAGCAGGTCAACATTGCAAAGGTTGTGCATTCTACGTGCATTACGCCCAGACCGAATGACATACGCTATCAGGTAGAAACAATAGGAAAACTCGCTTTTGCACTGTTAAATTTGCCTTGTTGATAGGCTTTTTATGGAAGAAAAACTGGGTTCCAAGTACGTAGAGAGTCGACCAATAGATATGGCTAAATGTTTTCAAGAAACGAGTCCCATCACTCCTCTATGCTTCATTCTATCGCCTGGGGTGAATCCCTTACAGGTAAATATAAATTTCAAACTTTCTGTACTAATTAGCTGGAACCTAAAATTCTAGGAAATCGAGTTGTTGGGGAGTAAATTAGGGAGGACTATCGAGAATGGCCGTATTCAAAGCGTTTCATTGGGTCAAGGTCAAGAAGTAGTAGCTGAGCGTGCCCTTGAAGAAGCAGCAATTCAGGGCCATTGGGTCATTCTCCAGAATATTCATTTAGTCAAGAAGTGGTTACACACTTTAGAACGGGTCTTGGATCGTTTAGGAGAAACGGCCCATGCAGATTACCGCGTTTTTATCAGCGTAGAGCCTCCGTCTGCTAAAGAATCTCATGTCATTCCGCAAGTATGTCGACTCAGCATTTAGAACACACGATCCATGTGCTTTATTCAACCTTTTCGGCTAGGGGCTGTTGGAGTCTTGCATCAAGTTGACGAGCGAGCCTCCAAGAGGCATTCAAGCTAATCTGCACCGTGCTTTAGATCACTTTGATCAAGACGCGCTCGAATTGTGCTCTAGGGAAGCGGAATTTAAGACGTTGCTTTTCGCGTTGTGCTATTTCCATGCCGTCGTTGCTGAAAGAAGACAATTTGGACCCCAAGGCTGGAATAGACCGTATCCCTTCTCTTCTGGTGTGTACACAATTTTTTTACGTTCCATTTTAGTGACGAATTGGTTCGTTTTCCCTGCAGGCGATTTGACGATTAGTGTTAGCGTTCTTCACAATTATGTAGAAGCGGGTGGTGGGCGTGTACCATGGGAAGATTTGCGATATTTGCTCGGCGAGATTATGTATGGCGGTCATATTACGGATGACTGGGATCGTAGGCTGTGCCGCGCTTATTTGGAAGAATTATTGCACCCTGATTTGGTAAAATAATTTGTAATCCAAGCTCGTATACTTACAAAGAATAATAATGATTAACATAGCTTGATGGGGAGCTTATGTTAGCGCCTAATTTCCCCGCCCCTCCCAACCGAGATTACTCGGGGTATCATCGTTATATCGACGAAGCTTTACCACCAGAATCCACTCATTTGTACGGAATGCACCCAAATGCCGAAATTGGCATATTAAGCCGGGCTTCTGTACGAGTTTGCCAAGCTTTGCTGGGCTTACAACCCCGACAAGTCCATGTGGGACCTGGATCGGGTGCTACGCGAGACGAAAAGGTACAATCTTTGAATTCGAGTAGGTAATTCGAGTACTCAATTGTGTGTGTAGGTAAAGCAAATGCTGGATGATTTATTGGAGAGAATTCCCGAGGAATTCGGCATGGCGGAAATACTTTCTCGAGTTGAAGAGCGAACGCCTTATATCATTGTTATAATGCAAGAGTGCGAGCGTCTGAATGCGTTATTAGTCGAAATTCGTCGCTCGCTACGGGAGTTGGACTTGGGATTAAAGGTAAGGCAAGGTATTGTATATACATTTGAACAGAGAGCAAATTTTTTCTCTTTTTTTTCCTAAAGGGTGAATTGACGCTATCGAGGGACATGGAAGAATTAGGCACGTCTTTATACATGGACCAAGTTCCAGTACGCTGGACCAAAATTGCGTATCCGTCGACGCTTGGTTTGATGGCCTGGGTTACAGACTTGCAGCAGCGTCATAAAGAATTGGATACTTGGGTTTCCGACTTTCAGGTTAATATTCATAGCTTATTAAATTGTCTAAAACAATATGGACATTAGATGCCCCCATCCGTTTGGCTGGGAGGCCTGTTTAGTCCGCAAGCATTTTTGACAGCTACAATGCAAACAGCGGCAAGAAGAGCAGAACTTCCTTTAGATCGGATGGCTCTTGCTATAGAAGTGACTAAGAAAACAAGAGAAGAAGTAACAGCGGCTCCCCGCGAAGGAGCATACATCCATGGGTTGTGTCTCGAAGGTGCGAGGTGGGATGCTGCAACGGGAGTTTTAACCGACCCCAAATTGAAAGAACTCTACCATCCCATGCCCGTCATTTACGTCAAAGTATTCACGATAGAAAATTGATTAATAAGTCTTATACTATAATGGATTGGAGTTTTGTAGGCGGTGACCCAAGATAAGCTTGATGTAAGGCATACGTATGAATGTCCTGTATATAAAACGCCACAGAGAGGTGATACATTTGTTTGGGCATTCCACTTGAAAACGAGAGACCGGTCAGCAAAATGGGTTTTAGCAGGAACTGCTCTTCTGTTACAGACCTAAAATATTTATGTAGAAAGCTCGATTACTTTCCCGTCACAATCATGCAGTCGCATTTATTGCACTGATTGTAATCCTTAGTCAATTACAGGAGTGCTTAACCTTGATTTGTATTTAACTAAATAAGCAGCTTTAGAGTAAGTCATCATAGTTGTACTACATTGTGTTAATATATTTCTTACATGCATGGCAAATTTTGCAATTAAAAGGATTTAAATTAATTCTTTCATGTTCGCATTCAAAATTTGGCGGTTGCCAATTAGATTAAAAACTAGCCGATTGGTGGCGTATGAGGCTAGTCTCTCGCTCTTGTTTCCATTCAAAAGTTTAGCGAGATTGAATAAATAAGCAAAATTAAGTGTGATGTCAAGTTTACTTATCTTAAACCCTGACAGTATATCTGAGAATGAGGTTCAAAGCATTCTAGCTGAACTGGGTTATGAGAATGTTCTTCCGGATCATTTACATCAGTTTATCACGGGTGAGGTTCAGGTTGCATGGTGAAATGCAAATGAGTAGATGATATTTCGAAAAGAATTAATTGTCTCTTTAAAACGTCTTTAAATGACTTAATTAATTATTGCTTGCATGTTCGCTTAGATCTGAAGCGTATGATACGTCATGACCAGAAGCATGGCAGTTTTCCCAGTAACATGCCCAGTCTTGCAGGTAACCTTGGTTCATTCGGTTTGGTACATTCCCGTACACAAGAAAAGGCATCAAATACGAATGAAAGGAAATTGCCTTCAACTGCACCTTCACCGGTTTCCGTGGAAGATAAGCGATTCCTAGAAACTGAAGAAACTAAAAAGAAACTAAAGCCAAACCGCTTTATTTTGTAAGTTTTACTTTCTTATCATCTTGGGTGAGCTTTCGTACATTTCCGAAAGTCATGTGTAGAGATTGATAATGCTGGAAACTTTTTTCGTAGGAATTTGGATGGCTGTGATATTTCGGTAGAGGAATCCTTGAGTTTGGTCAAATCTCATTCCTACGCTTCCGTCAGCGAGCAAATTCGCACCGGCGCACAAACTACTTCTGGATCGTCTTCCTCTTCGGAGGAAAAGGATACCGATCTATTGGGCAAACCTAATTTTAAAATGTCGACGGAAGTAAAAGGCAAAACTACACAGTCCCGCCTTAAAGACCTTCGGCTGCTCAAAGACCCAGTCCGACTGTATCATTGGTACAATACTCATTGGCAACGACATCCCCCTCCTTCCAACCCTAAGCAGGCATAGCCGCCTTTCAACCTTCCCATTTCCACTAACCCCATTAAGATCTTTCGTCGTCTGAAGAGTGTCTGCCGGGCTGGATCCTTTCAACTTTTTCATATGTTTATAGATTCTCATATCCCAACTTTAAATCCGTAACAATGACTCAGGCCTTCTAGTGTGTGGGGTAGGAAACATCGTTTGTCCAAACAAACGTGGTACCAAATATCCGCTCACAGTCATTTTCTTGGCCTTCTTATCTGTAAACTATTTTTGCTCTTCAGAAAAGCCTGAGCATGAACATATACCATGTACACTTTTCCAGAAACTATTCCTACGGCTTCAAGCTCTTCCTTGCCGGGTTTCTCCATCTGTTGAAGGGGACGGAGGTCTTGGGCAACATTGTCTCGTCTTCAAATCCGTAGCAATGCAGCAAAAGACAGTCAAGAGCGTCAGCTGAGTCTCCAAGATCAGAACCCTTTGGTCATGTGCAAAAGCCCGTTTTCTGAATGGCTGGGATTAAGCAGTTGCTCTGTTTGAGTGGCGTAATTATTGCCGTATTCGTATGGGTAAACATGATCAGTGTGGTGTCTTGTGTAACTCCGCGACCAACATGGGGTGGTTCTCAAACATGCGAACCCATAAAAGTGCCTTTATGTATGAATATGCCTTATAATTTGACACGTTTGCCGAACTTATTACAACATGCGAACCAAGAAAATGTGCTTTTGGCGTTGGAACAATTCGAAATCTTGCGATGGACCCAATGTTCTCCTTACTTGGTTCGTTCTTATTGGCAAAAAGTTTACCTGTTTAGCATATATGCCGCCTTTCCAAGTGTTAGTAATCCGGTTTTCTGCCTTGATTAGGTGTTTTTCTTATGCGCTGTTTACACACCATTATGCACCCGTACTTTCCATAACTCGCCTATTCCGCCTTGCAAAGAAGTTTGCGAAGCGGCATACAGTGGTTGTGAGCCACTCTTGCAACGGTTTGGCTTAGCTTGGCCGGAATACCTGCAATGCCAACGATTTCCGTCCTATGACAACGGCGTTTGTATCAGTCCCGATGCCTTAATTAATTCTGGTAACGTTGAATTCCGAATTCGGAGATCAAACACTGCCTAATTTTCGGGTTCGGAATAAATGTAGAATCCTCTCCTAAAAAGCGTTTCTCAGCCAAACCGTGTCGCTGTTTCCGGAACCCGAGGCTAAAGCGGCGATTGTATAACAATCGAAAATTCGCTTATGGTAACATTTATGGTATACAAAGGAATTCAGTTGTGTATACGTGTATTTTTAGCTTTGCGAGGTATGGTACGTGTTACGGATACGTTTGGAGATCTTACGGTAACCAACGTGCGCATAATTGAAGTTTATAAGAAAAGCAAGGTGCGAATTGACCCCAATACCGAAGTACTGTTATGGACCAACACTTCATGTGCCTGCCCACGACTGGAACCTGGTATACGAATACGAGTATTTTTTGCATTATTGCAGTTTAAGTGTTCATGACAACACGTTTATGAACATTACAAACTATAGTGTGTATATTGAAATATGTGTGACGAAACTAGGAAAATCGTTCGAGAGCTAACTTTAGATCTTTACTTAACAGGTTTTCTTTTAACTTAATAGTTTACATGCTTTTAGGCCGCGAATACTTCTTATTAGGCTTCGAAGATGCGGAAAACCAACGACTTTTACACATCTCGTCCAGTTTGGCTTTAGAGTGGAGGAAGAAGTACGCCGTTTTGGTAAAGGTAATGCAAACAAGTAGATCATCACAACGAATAAAACTACTGACATTTCCTATTTGAATGTGTAGAATTGGGAAAAGGGCAGCAACAAAAAAGACAAAGTTCGACATACCACCCTGGCGACTAGCGCATCGGCTCCAAAAACGAAAACAACAATGAAATTGGCTACTACTGCGGCTACTACTCTTGTTGCTACTACAACTCCCAGAGGTATTCCGCGCAGAATGGGGTAACCGTCAGTGAAATGCTTCGGAAGACGGTATTTCAACAAGTATGTGAACTGTATTGTTGGCTGTCTTTGCACTACACCAAATCTGCTGACTCGTCTTCACATAAACGGACTTCCGACATATAAGTTTAAGCAAAATTAAGACTCGAAAACGAAAAGAGAAAAACATGACGTCCACTTATAATACAATTAGAAGACTCTAGGTCATGGAATGTGTTTCTAAACTTTGTCGCCCATCTTCACTTTGGAAGTCTATTTGAGAACACACAAAAGTTAAGAATAATTTCAAAATAATAAAAGGACGGAACTTACCATAAGAATACCAACAATCAGACCAAACAGACCAATGGCACTACCGAAAATCTCAATAATGAGAATCTTTACGAAAAGGGAAGCGTTGGCTGCATCAGACAAAGCTGCACCAGACCCTACAATAAAGATATACTGTTAAAACCCTGAATAAGGGGATGCGGGAAGTTTTCCTTACCAACAATGCCGACAGCAACACCACACGCCAAATTTACCACGCCGACAGTCAAACCAGCACCGAACATGGCGTAACCAGAGAAGATATTCTTTTCTATGACGTTTTCTTCGCCAGCTAACGAAAATTGCTACGAAAAATACATCATAAAAGCACCTAGCAGTTTGAAAACCGTATTACCTCCAACATGCCGGATAAAACAATAGCTATAATAAGTCCATAAATGGCGACAGCTTCGCAGAAAATGACCGAAATCAAGTTCTTGGTTTTGATACGTGGCGCTTTAACACCTCCTCCGATGATAGACGAGCCAGTGGTGAAGATGCCTCTAAAGTTCAAGGACACCTTTAAAAGAGATATTTAAAAAAATGATAGAATATTACAAAGCTGCTCCGACGACGGATAAAGAAACAGATAACGCAATGCCAGTGGATGCCCACATGTAAGGAGTTATAGATGTCAACCACCTAATGGGAATACGATCACAAAAATATGCCTTTGTGGAATTATTTTTCTCTCTTACCAACCGAAGTCTATCCGTGTTCCTTTTCCCGTGACAGTGTAGTATATTCCTGTAAGAAGAGAAGCGCAGCATTAATAACAAGGTTACAGATCCACAAAAAATGTTCTAGTTGTACCAAATATGACGGTAGTCACCAACAGAAGGAGTACGAAGGAATACGAATAAATGCCACGAGTTGAGTAGTACATGGCCATGATTTGCCTGGAATGTTCCTGACACAAATATTGATATATGGCTCGTATATTTGAATACTTTTAACCAAATTCAGGAAATTAATCAACACTTCTCCAATTTCGAGGTCGACTCAAAACAAATCACAAGATCAATCATGTGATATTTGTTGCAGCGTTGTCTACGTTCTAAACATCAGATGAGTTTTACTTAACTTAAACTTGACTAAGAAATAACAAATTCTAAAGAATACTGTAAATAATTTTTTATGTGACTTTCAGATATTCCTTATTCTGACCTAGCTTTCATTTCCCTTTCATAAGTACTAAAATAGTTAACTCCGACAACAGTGCAATTAGGCTCCGTCTTTTAGTTTACTATTCAGCGTGGTGGAAGTGTGGGACTGTTTGTTCACTACTCAATTTTCTTTTTGTTTCAGTTCAAAGTAAGTCCCGAAACTCCTTTACTATCAGGTTCTACATTATTCAGATTTTCCTTGATTTTTAGAGCAACTATGGCCGACAAAACAACTAGTCCAATTAAGAATTTTTTGGCCGGAGGTGTCGGTGGGGTTTGCACCGTCTTTGTAGGACATCCATTAGACACCATCAAGGTATTTTAGTTTAAGACACCTTAGATCTTGATCTATAATGACATCTTAAAGGTGCGCTTGCAAACCATGCCACGACCCGGTCCTGGCCAACAGCCAATTTATACTGGTACATGGGATTGTTTCAAGAAAACTGTGGCCGCGGAAAGCTTTAGAGGTCTTTACAAAGGTATTTCGTACAATTTTTTTTAGGAAAAGTACAGCTTTTAATGAAATTTTGATTGTCTTGCAGGCATGGGTGCTCCTATTACCGGAGTGACCCCCATATTCGCCATCAGTTTCCTGGGCTTTGGAATTGGCAAACGTCTCCAGCAAAAAACGCCTAACGAGGAACTAACTGCCCTTCAGTTATTCAATGCTGGAGCTCTCTCTGGCATGTTTACGACTATTTTAATGGGCCCTGGCGAACGAATCAAATGTTTATTACAAGTAAATCACTTCTACACTGCTGTTTCGACCATTCTGTGGGAGCAAAGCAGATGAACATTATTGGATTACATATTAACAGCTATTAAGCCAAACTAAAAATATAACAGACCATAATGCCCAATTTTTATGTGATTCCACCCAGGTTCAAGCCGCCGCCACAACAACTGGTGCTCCTAAATACGCCGGACCAATTGACTGCATCAAGCAACTATTTAAAGAAGGGGGCATTCGTTCCATCTACAGAGGCACCTTTGCCACGCTGCTTCGCGGTATGTGGCACCTAATCCATTTGTACTGTAAACGCGTCGCTTGCTTAAAATTCTTTGCCTTTCTTCTTAAAAAGCAGGGCATCTTTCATTTTATCCTTCGTTTCTTCCATTAAAAGCTTCAACGATTTCTTCGACAAGTTGGGTTGGAACCAAGCTGCTGGAATCTTTTTCACCAGCTCCCCTAAATTAGTAGCTCCGTAAACAGTCGATTGTTGCTTTACTTCAGCCTTAATTGCAGCCCTGGTATCTTCTGTGGCCTGTTCTTGTTGCTGTAAGTCTTTAGTTGGCTGCGAAACGTCAAAACCGAAGGAGCCAGTCGAGACTGCTTGCGCAGGCGAAGCTTCAGGTATCTCATTGCTCAACTCTCCCTCTTCCTCAGGCTCCCATAACTCGTCTTCTACCAATTCTTCAAGTTCAGGCTCAAAGTCAGGTTCAGTGGTGTCTCTATGCGATTCCTCAAAATCCGAATTCGTTTCGTCCATTTGTTCGTGGTCTTGCAGCAATTTCTCAAGCTCTTCCGTTCGCGCTAGAATATCCGCCCATTCTTCGTCCAGACCGTTCCGAGTTTTAGACACTGGGAGCTTGCTTTTGTTGCATTTGAGTCCTTTTCGTAAAGCGTCGAAGATATCCCAGCCGTGGAACTTTTCCGGTGACGCACATTTGGGGGCGACACGCTTGTCGTATTTGTAACGTGTTTTCTCCTTGCACAGTGAAGTATTAGAAACGTGCGGCAGGCAAAGCCCGTGGTCGAGGACCTTGTTGATGGACGTAGGCTTCCAGTGCTGGAACCCAGCGGTGCAGGAACAATGCCAAGGATTGTGTTCTAAACGAATTAGCTTTGCAGACATTTTAACAAAGATTTTCACTGGCAGGTGCGCCAAGCGGTTGTGGTGAAGCCAGAGTTCTCTGAGGGAGGCCATAGGCTCGAATATTCCAGGCGGCACTTCAGCCAACTCGTTATTCGACAAATCAAGCACTTGTAAATACTTCAACCCCTGAAATTTAAAAACATACTTGTGAAGTCTTTTTCCCCCTAATAATTAGCTTGTTTTTATTAAACTTAGGTAGTTAATGTTACGTTTTAGTAAATTAATTTCTAATAACACGTTCCACTGGCTGCACATGCATATTTTTACACACTGAGTGCAAAAATTATTGCAGCAGTGCAGCCAGTAGAACGCGCTATAGTGCATTATTACTTGGAAAGAATCCATCGATAGGTGGTTTAGTTGGCAATGTCGCATGTCCAGTTTCTGCAGATTTGTCAGGTCGCTAAGAGCATCCGCTTCGATTCGAGGGACATTTCCACGGAGAATCAACTGCCTTAAATTATCTAGGCCTTCCCAAAGACTGCTGTCCAATACATCCAAACGAAGACCCTCTAAAGACAGACAATGCAAGGAGGACAAGCCTTGGAATGCGTGAGGGTAAATGGTGAGTTGTCCATGGGCGTGACTCAGATATAAACGAGTTAAGGCATTCAGAGGTTCGAAACTATTGGGGAAAACGTTTTCTAAGGGGTTGTGACGTAAATCAAGAACTTCTAGATGAAGTAACGGAGGAAAGGACATCTCGGACAAATGCGTAATATTATTGGCGGATAGGTCTAGGAATCGAACGTTTTTGAGTCCTTGCAATTCCGCGGCTTGGAATTCAATTAGGTTGTTGCCTGGTAAGGATACGTTGAGAAGATTCGTCAAATTTTGGGAGTTGAAGATGTCAGGTAGAACTTGAAGATCGCTGTACTCGATGGTGAGGACGCGCAGGTTAGTAAGGTTGTCAAGTAGCAGAGTTGATGGGATAGAACAGTTATACAATTTGAGGTGAGTGAGATGAGGGAAATTAGCGAAAGTCGCCAAGTTGTCATCCTCGTAATCTAGGATAATAGTAGTTTGGCTAGTATTGTGCTCTTGTTTTTGCTTGACAAAATCCTCGTACGGAATTATGTCGATTTCCTCTTCAAACGTCAAACTGGCTACCGTACTCATTTCCCAGACTTTGTCAGTAACGTCAGTGGATTCCTTAGATCCGTTTTCGACGTCTGCTTTGGGATTGTTTTGCAAGAGGAGCACGAATTGACATGTTATGGACTCTACGGTATCGCTTAAATTTGTGAAAGCATCTTCGGTTAAAGCCAGCAATTGATTGACTGCGTGGCCTTGCAGGAAGACTTTTTTGAGCTCGGGAAAGTTACTGAAATGTTGTCTTGTGAGCGTTAGGTTTTGTACGTCGGGTGCTTGCATCAGGGTTAAAGCCTGGTTAAAGAAGGTTAAAGTAAAAAAAAAATCTGATGTGAATCATATCAAACCTGGAGATCGGTAGGGAGAGAAGTAAAAAAGGTTTTGAGTTCGGTTTTCGCGTTGAGCACACATAATCCTGACTTTAAAGATTCTCTGGAGTTGGAAATTAATTCTTCGTCGGTTGGAAGAACGTTGTTTGTTTGCTGAGTCTGAGGTCTTTCAATATTGTGACGTGACGTAATATAGCAAAGACACTCACTAGGACAATTCGCACTGGCATTCCACGGTCTTCCCAGTGAGAACTAAGTCCAATCAGATGTAACAAAATATAATGATCGTATTTATTGGAGATTAGCATTAGAAAAGTAGATATTGTCCAACTTACTGGTAATTGCACAACGTAAAGTGTAAGTATGAGGAAGGCGGGCTTCATGGTTGATCACGGTGCGGAAGTTTCACGTGTTCTGGCCTGTGTAGGCTAAAACTTAAAAAACCTTACGAAGGGCAAATCTCGTAACTGGGCAGGGGCAGGATGCGAGTTCACTTATCACAGTTCCGTTTCCCCTTTCGATTAGCGGTTTGGGATCAGGGATGCTGTAGTGAATAACAGCATTAGCCTGCTTCAATGGATTGTATAACTCAAAGAGACTAATTAAGATATTGTAAGATGCTTTTTACTGAACATTTCCCCTCCTGCTTTTTGTGCCATTTTTATAAATAGATGTTCCTGCTAGCGGAGTGTATTTCATGACGTACGACTGGTTACAGCGCAAATTGGCACCTGCACCCATACCGGGATCTGATGCGAAACCACAGTTAAGTCCGCTTCGCACCTTATTTGCTGGTGGTATGGCTGGAATCTTCAACTGGATAGTTGCCATTCCTGCTGACGTCATCAAAAGCCGACTTCAAACAGGTATGGACTATTGAGCTTATTTTGCCATTGACTACTTATTTTATAATCTTTTTCATTACGAAGCGCCACATGGGGCGTATCCTAACGGCATTCGAGATGTAGTGGCGACGCTGATCAAAGAGGATGGTGTTGCATCCTTTTACCGAGGAGCAGTCCCAGTTTTATTGAGGGCTTTCCCTGCTAATGCCGCCTGTTTCTTAGGATTTGAAGTGGCCATGAAATTCTTAAATTTCACGGTTCCGAGTTGGTAGCGATAGTGCAGTTTTTTCTGCCAAGCACTCAGCAATGCAAATTTTAGTTGGGTATAATAAAGAATGTGGTTTTTATTAGTTGGAAATTAAAAGGGTCATTTAGTCTTGATTTAGAAATTCTATTCACAAAACACGATTCAATCATCAGAATGTATGTCACCCACGTACTGGAAGGGAAACGTTGGAAACAGAATGTTTGATTCTTTTCATTTAAAACTAGAAGAAAGAACGGTATTAATCAAGGAATTTGTTCAAACTGTAATTAAGATGTTTTACTCTTTTCAAAAATTCCTCAGCGCATACACGTGCACGGGCGTTGACAGCTAGCTTCATTTCGCTGATTTCCTTGTCAATTTCCTCCATGAAATGAATTACAAAATCAACCAGTTTGTGCTTGTACATGGCTTCAGTATGAAAGTTGGTAATTAGAAAACTGATATCGTAGCCCTAAAAAGTAAAGAGTATTAGTTATTATAATCGATTAAACGCTGACGTTTCAGTACTTCAACAGCCTTACGGCGCAGAATAATGAAATTTTCGGCTCGCATCATCATGAACCTCATAAACTTATGGCACAAAATGCGCTCGATTTCATCGGCTTGTTTAATGGATATGCTCACGCGTACGGAGTTAATCGACGCTTCAATTAGTACACGTTCTTTTTCATTCCGGCTAATGACTACTGGGTTGAGCAGAAGCTCCTTGCTGGTTCTCACTTCTACTTCAGGTTTGTTATGACGCTCTACTACTTGGGAGGAAAAATTTTCCAGACACATAGCGGCTTCTAACGTGTGTCTTACAGCCATAAGGTAAGGTCGGAGAGTGGCAGACTGAAAAAGATAACCGAAGTAGTTAGCAATTTGAAAAGAAAGTAAAAAAAACAGGGATGCATTACAATTAATTAGAATACAAACCTAGTTTCATTTCACCACGAACGAGGCAAAGCAAAATGGAACAGATCGTAATGCCGTGAATGCATTGAGAATATTAAAGATTGCTTACCATGTTTCGTGACTTTATGACGTCTACAGACTTGAAATATTTAAAAATCTGTGCCTGTTGTTAATTTGCACAAGCCTCTCCCTTCCGGCAACTCATACTGTACACACAAATTGACAGGTCTAACTGTCGAAACTGGATGTGCGAAGGCGTGAACAGGAGCGGAAGCTTCTTGTCAATAGATGGCTGCAGTGAAGCAGTTGAAGAGGATTGTTTTTGAAAATTTAAAAACACCAACAGACCTGTAAACTCCTACACAATGGCATTCGGTAAGCCCCAAAACTATTTGATATAGGAAAGAAAACGGACTTGACTGATAGCTTTAAAGCAGCAAAAATCAGTAAAAATCTTTCAAATGATATCAAGTTGCATTTATTGTAAAATTTATTCCTCCCAAACATTGCGCCAGCGCTCTCAAATCTGTTCGAATCTTTCTTCTGTGACCAGCTCCAGATATTGTATTCTAAAATTATACGAATGAGTTGTTTGGCTCTTCCCCACTCTCCCCCTGCATGCAAAATTTGCTTATTTTGTACCCAAAATTTTCCCCGTAGAAACCAGTTTCCGAAAATTTCATTTTTCGTGGTACGGTTTGGAATTTTAGAAATAAAAGCGTAGACTTTGATCTTTGATCGGATCGGAACTGATCGGATCCAATCAGTTCCGGTGTTGACTGTTGAGCCTCTCGCCTTGCCTAATTCAGTAACGCTCCTGCAGCCGAAAGAGCAGGTTCTTGAGACCCAGAAGGGGTTTGTGATTATAAATTTTAGGATAGTTGTGTTTTTAAGGTAAATTTGAATAACTTGCTACATTTTTAGTTACACACAGCATTCCTATTGATTCGCAAGCATTAATTTACCTCTGTCGGACTTTGGCGTTGTTTTCAGTGCGGTGTTTCATTTCAAACGTTTGGGCGAATTATACACTGGACAAGTCAAAACAAGATACTGTTTGCCGGGCTTATTCTGTATTATTTTCCTGTTTAAGTTCGTATTATTATTTTCTGTATTATTGTTTTAGGAGACGCTCTTAATTCTTCGCCTGTTCTACAAATGAAACTGAGGGAACCACATGGCACGTGGCGTGACACGTGGTATAGATGGCACATGGCATGCCACGTGGGAGAGTTATGTAAGAATTGAGGTAAGATGGTTAAAATGTGTTTAATAGAATAAATCCGTAGTACGAAAGGAATTAAGTATGTCCGATTCTTCTTTTGTAGGGGTTGGTCGTCCTTATGATGTAATTATTAAAACGGCTTAAAAAATGTTTTAATCTCTGTATGGTTAGCGAATGAGCAGAGACTTACTCAACTCGCTATCCTATTGGCTCCGCGTAGAGTTAGACACATGCCATTCTTCTGTCGAATTGTCCTTGTGTCTACAAGATTGTACCACATCAGGATGAAAATCATTGGGCTGTAGAGTTTTAATGCTGGAAGAACTTGTGCCAAATCCGTAACTGCACCGAACCCTTTGGTAATGTATAGCCTGCCATTTATTTTTATATGAATTTTAGACCTAATGTATTTACCGTAGGTGTTCTTTAGCGTCTTTCCGGATCGGGTGTACAGCAAGAAATGACTATTGAACGACCGTAAAAAGGATTCCTTGCTGGTTTCAAGTACCATTGGATCTTCTGGCTTTGAATCTGGTGATATGCATTAGGCTTCAGTTATTAATATTTCCAACTGCGGCTGGTGTGCTTTTAGGCAAAATTGATACATAGGAAGGGTCCCGATGGTCAGTAAAGCAGCTTTAAGGTCAACTTTTTGTGCTATTGTAAAGTTTTGATAACTGAATAGAATTGTAACGCTTGCTTTCCCAATCTTTTGCTTTTCCTGTAAAATTTATTCCTCTCAAACATTGCCCTAGCGCTTCCAAATCTGTTGGAATTTTTCTTCTGGGACCATTTAGAAAAATTTGGTTCTAAAGTTATACAAATGAGTTGTTTGGCTCTCCCCCACTCGCCCCAATGCCTTATTTGCTTATTTTGTACCCAAATGTTCCCCGTAGAACTTAGTTTCCGAAAATGTCATTTTTTTTTTGTCCGGTTTGTAATTTTAGAAATAAAAGCCAAAATTTGTAACAATTTTGCGTGATTTAAAAAAAAAATTCGCTTAAAGGGGCGGGGTCTACCAAAAAAGGACGAATCCTATTGGTGGATTCGGCCAAGAAGTGGGCGTGGCTCCTTTTCGAGCTGGGAAAGCTTTTTCAGGGCTTTTCTCCATAAGGAATAACGTTGTATCAAGGGGGTCCCCTTGAAAAATCGTCAAAAATTGAGAGCCTCGCCCCTTCCCCTTTTCCCGGCTCAGTTTCCAATTCCCGATCTTCGAACTCATGCTGCCGAAGCTACACAACTTCGAATATAGGAATAGGAACCTCGTTGGGAAGGCTTAAGGTATAGAGAGGAAGCCATTTTATTTTCGTGTTTTTCACGAAATAAAGTGCCTCGACCGGGGATCGAACCTGCGACCTTCCGATCACAAGCCGTGCGTCTTATCCACTCGGTCATACGCTTTTATGTAACAAGCGTTGAAACTTCTATAAATCGAACATATGAAGTAAGCTGGTCTACGTGTATGTTGATAGTGTTCCATCTATTGTTCGAGTAATAAAAATTTTAAATCCTCCTAAAAGGTCCCTTAAAAAATCTTGAAAAATTGAGAGCCTCGCCCCTTCCCCTTTTCCCAGCTCGCTTTCCAATTCCTGATATTCGAGCTCATACTGTCGAAGCTACGCAATTTCGAATATGGTAATAGAAACCTTGCCGGGAAGGCATAAGGCACAGGGGGCTATTTAGTTTCGCATTTTTCGACAAAATAAAAGTGCGTCGACCGGGAATCGGTCATGACCCTATAACTATTGGTTGTTGAACTACTACAAAACCAATATATGAACAAAACGATTCCCTTGATCATACGGAAAGGCATAAGATACAGGGAATGGAAGCCTAATAAATTCGTATATTAGACTAAATAAAGTGCCTCGACCGGGTTTAGATCAGAGGTCCTCGCGCACCGTACTGTTACGTCTTATCCTCTTGGTTCAACGCATGTACTGATTCTTTATTGAAACTCAGCACTAACTGCAGCGTAGAAACAACGCTGTTCAACAGCTTAGCTCGCTGCGCCTTGCCGCATTGAACGCACCAAACTTTTGGGAAAAAATATCGCAGCATAAACATCAAATCACGAAAACTTGTTTGTAAGAAAATAACATGTATTGTTCCAAAGGGGACTTGCTCGGCTAATAAGCTATAGTATACATAGACATAGAGTAGGATCTCACATCCTACTCTATTAGCGTTTTCAACTGGGAACCCTGGTGCATCACTTTGTGCCCTGAATGCCACAAATTCACTGTTGCAATACTCAATTTTGTGGCACAACACACAATTTTGTGGGATTCAGTACAAAAATTGCTACACCAGTTCCCAGTTGAAAACGCAATAGGGCGCCGAGCGGTTTTCCGGTATACTTGTGTTTCGCTAGATGGCCATTATGTTTGAAACTTTAGTCATGCGCGCATGATTTAAATCTATTATGTTGAAAGTTCTAAGCTTTGCATTTTATACTGTAGGTTTTTTCTTAGCTGATTAAATCATTAGGGCAAACTGGGCCAAAAATACGCTTATTAGAAAAATACACACGAAAGACTTTCTGCTTTCAATACAAATCAAATAAAAGCAAACAAGAAACGTAACTTGGTTTGTAACATAAGAGAAATTGTATAAGCGTGAGGAAAACAAGCTTGACGAAGTTATAGAGAACACAATAACACAAAGTAAATAAAAGTTAGGTTAAAACTAAATTCAGAGGGTGGAGAAAGCACGAAAATAGGTCAAGAAACAATACAATGCGAATACGACGTCCAAAACAACCAGGTTCAAGGTCAAGAGGCAGCTAGTCATCACGTATATCAACTGGAATTGTCGGTTTGCTGTTCAGCATCTTAGTTCCCAAAACGGTCAGCAAAAAACTTCAACTTTACTCTTATGAAAATATACACTTATCTCAAAGATTGTCATATTGTTGCAAAGTGACTTGCAGTTCTTGTACAACCTGCAGAAATAGCTGTTAGATCTCAGAACAACCCCCCAACGAACGTATTAATAATACCTTCTGATAGAAGCTGATTTGCTGCTGCAAAAACACCTTCATGGCGCCGCTAAAATCCGTCAATCTCTCGCTATTGAAATTTTGCATTTCCGCCAAGAGAGCGTACGTAACGACATCAGTTCGTTGTGCTACAGCATTGACTTGGGCTGTGTCTGTTTTGCCTTCTATAGCCAAGCGTTCCGTTTCCTTCCTCTTCTGGATAGCGCCCTACAGGAGACCGCACATTTAAATAAATTTCTATAATTTATTCACTTGGGGCAACTTACTTTATGCACATTTAAAATGTCCGGCCACGAACTAAGCAAGCCTTTATAATCATGAAGTATATCGCCCAGGGGCTCCCAATCGTATTTGGGCTGCTCCTCATGTATAATGCCAATATGATCGTACGTGTCGCCCGTGTGACGTAGCGCAGAGGTTAACGCTTGGACTCGGGGACCCAGACATCCTAATCGGACATCAGAATCCATATCCATAGCTAGGGCTAAGCTTTGAAACGACTGTCCCACCCTCTGCCATTCTCTTTTCATGGGGCCTTGGAGCTTTTTGACTTGGTCATTCCCCACATTGGACAACTGACGTACGGAAGCGTCAAAAGATGTGACGAATCGAGCAAAGGTCTCTGTACGAGCTTCCCTGTGTTATCAAGCCGTACAAAATAGATAAAAAAAATACAGACAGATTAAAGAACAATACGCTTACACTAAAACAGGATCTAAAGGCCGTTCAGGAGCTTGAATAGCAACGAACAAATTGGCACCAAGTCTTTCATCCTTTTCGGCCTTCCGTTTCCCTGTTTTCCATAACTTGGCATCGGTGCAGGAAAGAAAGTGGTTCAAAACCGCGGCATGGCATAAAACCGGGTGCCGACAAACACGATCTATAAACGACTGCAGCTGCAACCGCCTATGCTCTACAAAATGGTCTTCATAGCGACCACCGATTTGCTTATCAGGCAAGGGAGGGATGGGAATCAAGCAGTATTTTTCTTCCAAACGTTCATGGAGCCAGTCAAAGTGCTTATAACGCCGGGAAACTTGGATGTTGTTAAACTAAAATGGAAAAACCATTAAGGACTTGAACAAAGAAAAAAGAAGAAATGCAAACCGAGGGTGTTAGCTGATAAGCAATGAAGCTTTTCAATCCTTTCAACTTGGACTCTTTCTTTGGCGATGTTATGACGCACGCAAAAGGTTGCGCAGGAGGTGACCAGAAAATAGTTCCATCGCTTGCTTCCTGTAATAAAACCAACCTCATTAGTTTCTTCAGATCAAACCTGGAATGCTACCATGATGTAGATTTTCTCAGCTTCCGGGACGTTTCCCGCTTTCGACCCAATTATATATGATTCGCCTCCTGTCTTGACAAAGGTAGAAAAACGATTCAGGTTCTTGCGAGGCCCAACAGTACCTTTCCCTAAGATCGAACGGCATATTAAAGAGTTTATAAATCTAAAAGCTTCTTTTATCTTTTGGCTACCTAGGCTTAATGTGTCAGCTGAACCGTGGTCGTAAGCGGAAGTAGTTAAGGTTTTTTGCCCAGGCGCAGACGGCATTGCCTGAGATGGATGTGCCTGAGATCCACCACCTTCTGAATCGTCATCCCAATCGTCGTCCCAATCGTCATCATACTGACCACCATCAGCAACTGCCTCTTCTTCATACCCACTGGGTAAAGGAGGTGGAGGCAAGGCAGGAGGACCATTAACGCTTACTTCCTAATAGAATAAATGCATTTATGTTGAGTAAAATGACTACAAATATGCAACCTTACCTGTACGTATGCTGCAGGAAAAATTCCAGACTTGCCTGATACATTATACCCCTCCCACCAACCCTCTCCTACATCCCTGGAAGTGACAACTAAAGTTTCTCCAGATTTTAGAGACAATTCAGCTGTGCCTGGTTGTGCATCAAAATCGTAAAGGGCTGACACCTGTAATAATAAGAAACAGGCAAAAATTGGGGAGTGCTCAGTTACAACTGTCCCATAAGTCTAAGATAATCCTCGAGCTTCTCAAAAGCTTTCCACTTCCAGAGGCAAGAGCATTTTCTCCAATAAAGGTTATACATATAGTAAGACTTTGTTAAAAGGAAGGCGACTGGCCAATCAATTCTAATGAACTCCCTCTTTCTGTACTGATGAGACTGCATCACAACCATGGCCCAATATGAAATTTGAAAGTTAATGAAAAAAATGCATAAGTTTACCTGGGTAGCTGACATGATTTCGTAGACTAAAACCTCCTTTCTATATACGCTAATTATCACAGAAAAGTACCAAGTCAACAAAAGTATTTGTCAGCAGGCATGACACAACAACACATAATTAAATATCGCTTCCCTTCTACGATACCGTACCGCCCAATGGCCTTCTAAAAATTCCAGGCCCTCCTACCAACCCATATCGCCACCTCGGTGATATTATTCCCAACGGCGGGAAAAAAATCCTTGATGAGAATAGAAAGATGAATCAAATGCATTAAGTAAACCGAGTCTTGAGTAATATATTACATTATTCGGATCAATTTTTTTTATATATTGTGACACAAAAGCCACTCAATAAAAGGAGTAAATAACTGGTAGGTAAATATTATCTCCGACTAGTTGCAATTATTGATGCAGTATTCTGCTGTCACTATATCCTCTGGCTCCTTGTTTCTCTCCAGTTCGATTTAAGATATATAGGGGATGCTCATAGAATGACTGATGGCTTGGGATCTGTTGTTTGTTCTTCGAGTCCCCCTCTAAGGCGAAGTACCAGTTCCAATGGGAACGGACGGCTCAGTCAAGACAAATGCACACCAGTAAATGACGTTCAAAATGAAGAACGAGCCAGGAAAGAGAACACGTGAAACGCGATCGATCATTAAAGCTTTGGCACGACGTTTGACCAGTTCGGGGTGTCTCGCGGAAGGTCCAACGGGAGCTGGAGCGAGAGGGTGATTGGGAAGAGACTGAGGACCGGGCGATACCGAAACTCCTTCAGGTTTGTTCTCCAGGCAAAGATTCCGATTGGTGACTACCGTTGTTAATCCAACTTCGTTATCGCCACCTCCACCGTTTAATTGCGTTTCCATCTCGGTTGATATGGTGGCGACCGAACTGCGAGGCCGTGTCCGCGACGTTGCCCGAGTCCGAGGACGACTTAACCGTTGGGATACATGCCTCCAACTACGAGTTATAACCGAGCTTTGTTGAACATGAGATAAAACGCATCCGTCGACCAAATCGCCCAACATGACGTTCACTAACGCGTATTCCATCAATGAGCAGAAGACAAATATAGTGCAGGACGACATAAAGAGATCAATGGCCTACGCAAACGATTAGCCACGACTGTGTTATTAATGGGTTAACTGAAAGAGTAAGATCGCTACTGACGTTACCTTGATGTAAGATACTGGTGGTAGGGACTTCTGGGAATTGGCGTGCTGCGTAGAGAGCGTAAGAAGAGAAGTGACACCCAATGTAACGCGCGCAGGAACGGCTTCTGGACGCAGCCAAAAGGAAATCCAAGACATAATAACGATGAGACACGTGGGTATATAGGTGTGGAACAAGTAATATCCCAAACGTCGTTGCAAAGTGAAGACGAGTTCCAAGCATGTGAAATTGCCGGTAGAATAGACCTGGGTGCAATCCCCAGTGGTAGTCGAGACCAAATCCAATTGCGGCAGTTCAATACGCTCCACAGCCAACGGCAATTTGGGTTCCCAAGTAAATACCAAATCGGCTGTCGTATGCGAAACTTAAAACCGACAAGGAGAAAAACCAAACCGTAAGCGTTTTTCGTTCACCCAAGATCAAAGGCAAAGTCATAGAAACCTGACTTGTCAACTTACGACTTTCAATCTTCATAGCGCATTGTTGTGTGTCGTGTGGCTATATATATATACACACACACACAAAAGAAGCGTCAATAATTAATCCTTCCAGCAGATCGAATAGGGAAAAGTTTCAAAAGGCCTTACGTAGCGTTGAAAATTCATGGCGCAGGAGAGAAGTAATGTGAGTTTGGTCATGTACAGAATCGTTTTGTCCTGGTAGAGCCAAACGTAGTGGTTGGGAACAGTCATGTCTATGTTTTCATCGATTCGAAATAGTTTTATTGAGAAGTCGAGCTTTTAATATACCTTGGAACGTCACGCGCTTCGCATTTTTGAAGTACGAATCCGGGCGCCAGATTTCATGGAGCCAATTTAGAGGCAGTAAACGATACTCGGCGGACATATTTTCGGCGAAATGTAAGCGATGATCTTTCCACGTTTGGGCGAAGAAAACATCAGCTGTAAATGTCTGCAAATAAAGAAAGGCAATAACAGGAGAATCTTCCGTGAGATCTGATTTATACCATAGAGCTTTCATCAATGGAATCCAGACTCATAACAGTCACATGGAATTGCACCTCGGTGGCCTTCCCTGTTGAAACAAAAGAATGCGCTCCAGTGAGAGAAAAACAACCCACGGATACGCAATCACTGTAAAGCATACTCTTACCATCCTGCTTGGGAGGGGTCATTTTGTCGTACGCCTTGGGCGAAGAGGGCAATATATCTTCTAAAAGTAGTGGACTCAATTCGTTTTCCTTGTGAATCTCACACCTGCAAAAGAGTTGTTTTTGTTAGAAAAAAGACAAAACTTGCAGGATTATCACGAAAAAGCATGCACAGAAAAAATAAACATCCTGCTCTGCTCGGAAACGCGGGGTATTAGAAGAGGTTAGTTTGTTACGGACAAAAGAAGCAATTAAGTGTTGAGTGTCACAGGACCTGAATCCTAATACCCCCCGTAACTGGTCTAGTTTATGGCATATGAGGTAACGCCCCTCAGATTTAGAGACTTATGGGGATCATTAACCCCCCCTTGCTCGTACCGTCAAAACATTACTGAACGAGAGAAAAAGACTGGACTGCTCCATTGACCACCCCATGCAGCGCAAATTGACTTATATATAGCCAAATCCCCATGGATGGTCACTATAGCAATTGCATAAGTATAATTAGAAACTTACGTTTAATGCGTATACTAATGCAACCAACTTCTAGCTTATATGTGATTGAAAATTAAGTGTTGATTATTGAATGTTGAAAAATTATTGAGTGTTGAGTAGCTTGATGCTGAGTTAAACAAACTTACAAAAAAGTGTAGAAATTGCTATCCACCCCATTCTTGTTGGCAGGAGTTGTGATCACATTTTCTATCTTTTCTCTTCGCGCTTCGAGGGTTGCATTTACATAATTGAGTAAGAGATGCGGTATTTTACGGAAATTAAACCGTATAGAAACTAGACCGTGCCAGAGTTGCGGTACCTGCCAAGCGGAATCCCGTAGTGGAAAAACGTTGCAAACACGAGCAAAAACCAAGCCCGAGTTGGCTCCTGCCGATAGCATGAGCTTTCCATTTGACGGCAAAGCTACGCGAATCACGTGTCACCGCAAGTTTCGTGCTCGAGAAGATGACAGCAGCAGCCTTCCCCTTGTGCTTAATGAAGCAGGGCAGAAACTCCAGGCTCTCAAGTAGGCCCTTTTCCTTTAAGTAACTACTTCACCGTTTCGGGAAGAACCAGAATTTCATCACATGGTCACGATCCAAGATAGAAGAACCATTCAACCTAGTAACAGCTTTCTGTTTGATAAAAATCACTTTGAAATTAACCTATGCTCAATATTGTTCGTTACCCAGAGACGGCAGTCCAACTTGCGATTCCCCGGTCGTATTACGATTACTAAACAAACACAACCAAGGAATACGAGAAAACTATAACCATCGCTGAGATCAGTATAACTAACACTGACGCGCTAGTATATTTCCGTGTGTTAGAAGATGAAAGTGAAGCATTCCTTTTCCTTGTCCTAAATGTTTAGGAGTCTGCGCTGGAACTCCTATGGAATGCTCCTGCCTGCTACACAACTTCCTCCAACCTCCAGTGTTCCGTGGAGGAGTTCAAGTTGAGGTTAAGCTGTATAGGCCCTGAAAGGAGACAAGTGCTAGGACGCTCTGAAGGGGGTGGATGAGGGAAAAACGTGCGAGAAACAATCGCGGAAGCTTTTTAGCTTCCATCTTTTCTCCCCTTTCCCTTTTAAAATCCGCTGACCCCTAAACCCAAAGTACGTCATAAACCTTTCATCGGAAGGCTGAATCGTTTGGCTTAGTTTTCGGGAAGCTGGGGTTCTCATGTTCTTAGAAAGAGAACATTAATTTTAGTTTTTAACGAGCAGCGTTATGAATTTATTATTTCTAACTAAAAATGTACGTCGGATGGCGCTGTTTCTGAAGCGGTTAGTACTGAAACTGCTGACGCTATACTTACCGTGGATGCATTGGATGTAAACGTCGTTAGACGGAAGACGTGCTGACAATAGTGAGACTTGAATAAGTAATGTCGAACCTGGAAGCTGTAAAGAAGACAAGTTGCATATAATTATGTAATGTTCCTCCACTCCTTACCGACCCGCATGAAAAGAAGGTTGCCTTTTTATTGATCTTTTTATAAGGAACAGGGGGATCAAAAAGAGATAAGCGCCAAACTTGACGGTTCTTGTGCTGATTTTTGTGTAAGGGTAAAAATGGGGTAATGGATAAGAAGGAAAGGTCTGGGATGCAATGATCCCTTCACAAATCCTTGGTCCAAGTTACGCCACAGTGCACAACAGCGAACCATTTCCTTTTCCCAGTGTCCGAGTTAGAGACTACGGCACACTGCGAGAGTACAATGTCTTTATAGAAACAGGAATACATGTCCGAACCGAGGCCTACA
This sequence comes from Lepidurus arcticus, assembly GCA_003724045.1. NCBI lineage: Eukaryota > Metazoa > Arthropoda > Branchiopoda > Notostraca > Triopsidae > Lepidurus > Lepidurus arcticus. The sequence goes on along the minus strand of RJJA01000237.1, from coordinate 53,598 downwards.
TATCACTTTCACTTCTCCTTTCAACGCGAGAACCGGCCCATTCTCGATGGCAGAGCAAAGAAAAATAAGAGAAAAATTCCCAGCTTGGAACGTATTTACTTTAGTCGCCAAGATGCTCTGTCATAAAGAACATTGTTAAACGGTTACCAATACGAGTATTGGACCCAAGCCATAAAAATGCGCTATTATGCTGACTAAACACAAACATAAACCAATAAACAATTTCATATTCTCTCCCTGCGTGCAGAGTTTATCTTTCCACCTGACGGAAAATTTTACGCTTCACGAGAGAATCTTTCCCTTGTTGGCAGCATTTTAAATGGAAAGTTTACGTCTCATTGGTCCCAGCAGGTTCCAACCAAGAAAAAATCAGAATGGAAATGGTCAGGCTTTGCTCAGCGATAAGGCTTTTAACTCGGGTGGATTAGTTTTTCTGAGAAAGAAAGGGAGCACTGTATTGGCCCATGGAAATTTCGGTCACAAAAGAAAAAAGAGAAAAAATCACGGAATGGTGCAAGTCTTTTTCTTTTTCGCTCCTCGGTGCAAAAAAATGGGTACACAACCATGCGATTGCTGAGACACTATTACGTCTGGGCGACTACGCGATCAAGCCAAAAACATGAAGAGGCAATCAGTAGAAAGGATGGGGAAAGTTACTTAGCTCAGTTTAGTTACCTCTCTAGTAAATAAAGTATTCAATCAAATTTGCTTAATCCTTAACAAACAAGGATTGCAAGTGCTGATGAGTGCTTGTTGCCGTTGACGTGCTTGTCCCTGGCCCTGCTCCGGCTCTAACTCGCCAGGAAATGGTGCCTAAATTATTCGGCAAAGCGCCGGCTCGCTGAAGACGGTCGTACACACTCCGGAACATAATATCGGTCAATCCTGGAGTGGGATCCGGTACGGATTCCACTGAAGGGCCGTTCATGCCTTGCTCTTTACAATGCAATTGCCAACGCGCCCTTTGGGAACGGTAAAAGACAACGAAAGCTGCTACAATGCCGCATTGAACCAGGCATACGACCAAAGCAGCAGCGACAATTGTAGACCGAGGTGAACAAAGCACACTACTGTTGTCCTCTTGACCGGTCACACCTAATAACATAATGCCCATGAGCTTTCTTTCCACTTTCTACTTTACAAAAGATGTCCGCTTCTTTGTTTACCTCCTTGGGGCGAATGCTGCCCAGGGTTAAGCCAAGGCGTTGACGTTGGAGCCGAGGAACGACCATCAGATTTAGGTTTCGTCTTCGCTTTCGATTCCTCTTGACCAAGTACTGATTCCTCTCCCACGACCAACTGAAAAGAAAATGCTATCAGCTTAAACTGGTATTAGCCAGGAGGCTTTTTCTGGTTGAAATTCATAGAAAACATTCCAATTCGTCGAATCTACGCTAGAAAGAAGATCCAATTGTTTAAATCTTACTCTCAATTGCAACGGCAAATCTACTGGTAAAAGGACGGCTGGGGTTGGACTAGGATCCAAAGTGGTGTCCACTGCAGTGTATGGAGTGGGTTGGAAGAGATCTCGTTCTTCGTCTGGTTTAAGGTCAGGGGAAGAATGCGATTCATGTGAAGCTAAAGTTGGCGCCTCCTCAACGTGGTACACGTGGACATCACTGACGGGGTCTTCACTGGGAATCTCAGTGTTTGAGCTCTCTGGTAGTGTTTCATCTAGTGAAGGGCTAGTGTGCGTCTCCTGCTCCTTCTCTTGGATAGACTCTCGGCTGGAATTCAAAACCATAGAGACGGGTGTAGTGCTCGGTACTTCAAGCTCAAATTGTGTTCCAAAGAGCGATTCCTCTTCATCTTCCGTGCTGTTCAAATCCCTTCTGCGCCTTCCATAAGAATCCGAGCCATCGACGCATCTGGCCTGCATCCACCAAAGAAAGAAAAAACCAAGTTACAAAAGCTCTCACACCACACAAGCGTTAAATCTAGCTTACCGGTGGGCAACGATCTTGACAAAACGTTACCGTGGCTACAAAATTGACTGTGGCAGTGGAGGGGAAACGGAAAGCCTTGAAATCTGCTATTAAGGACCGCGTGTTATGTTCCACCCTCAAAGCAGGGAATATATTCGGGTCTCGCGGACAACCTGACCCATCAATAAGGGTCATAAGCTCGCCGTTTTCTGTCCGCGCCTCCAAATTGCGTCCGAAGATGCCAAAAGCGGTAGCGGGATCAACTTCAATGCGCAGGGTCAACAATTCGCCTAATCCTACCACTTGCGCTTCGCTTCCGCTGCGACTCACAATGCGCATACGGACGCCAGGTGTCGGGGCGGTATTTGTCACTACATTCGTGCCAGTAGGTCTAAAAGGCACCCTGCAATCCCACATAAACAAGCAGGATTAAACATGGCGCAAGAAAGAGAGATAGTTACTTACGTAACATCAATTCCGCCAGCTGAACCTAAGCTGTTATCTCCAAATCGACCTCCGGAAGGGGCGTAAGACACAGTCTGCTCTGCTGCATCGAAAGAGCATTCCACTCGGACTGTTTTATCCGTATCTTGCATAATTACCGGGTTTTGTTGCACAACTACGTGGTTAACATAGCGACCGCGGCCTTGGGCAACAGTTCCACATTGTGACCCTAATGGAATCCTTAAGATGAGCTGGTTTTGTCCATTTCCGAGCTCAAAACATGCTTGGGCGTTGCCCGTTGCATAGACACGCCCACTGAAGGGTGCCGTGAACGCTAGAGTGATCAACATGTCCGACTGACTGCATTCCACCCTCACTAGAAGATTTATTGTAGCGAAAAAAGGATTGGAATATTGATTGATTTTAGTTTTCTTTTTTGTCATCTAACGCCCTACCGTTATTGCATGAGCCTTTTTCGGAATACATGAATTCTCGGTCTGTTTGCAAGACAGCGCTGGTACTGGCAGAGCCAGGTGTTCCACCTAATGAAGTGGTATCTTCGGCGCTCAGCAAGCATAAACCTCGTCCTCGATGCAGACTGACAGCTCGGCAGACAAAATCGCGTTCAGCATCGCATAACCGGCGACACCCGGCCATCAATTCTGTCGCACTGCCCGACCTTCCTGCAAGGGGGGTCAGTTTGTCCACCCAAGGCAGCCACCGGCCTTCAATATTCTCGTATTCGCAGTGTGGCGGATCTACTCAAGAAAAGAAATGAAAAGGGGAACAAAAACATATAAGCCTTTTTTTTTACAGTTCACTGCGTTCTTTCTTGTTCTGAAGCCGAGAAAAAATCTCGGCCCTAGAATGAAAAAATGGGCGCTGGTGTAACATTTTCCCAATATCCATGAAAGGGGACAAACGCCCTATAACGCTCTTTTTACGATACACAATATGGATAAAATCCAAGAAAACGACTGCCAAGCTTGACGAGATGTTTGAAACTGGAATACCCTACCTGCAGTGCATTGGTTTTCCATATAATCCACGTCAGTAGTAGCGGCTTGGAAACTGCGAGGTTGCGTACGCCTTGTTTCTGTGCTGATGCGGCAAATTCTCTCTCGGGTAACGTACTCGGCGGATCGACAGTTCCCAGGGGGCTGCCGCAAGCACAGGCCTAAGCAAGCCTCCCTGGTTGGGACATTTCGTAAGATTTGTGTGTCGTGTCCATCCAACTCGAATCCCGGCACCCGTACGAACGCCCAGGCTTTGTTACACCCGCGTTCTTCCACACAGACCTTTTCGTAGTAGACGGTGTTGGGCGTTGTGGTCAAGGGAACGCCGTCTGTAGTAGCTGAACGATCGAGTAGGAAACAACGCTGACGGGCTGAGTTTCTACCCGTTTCCAAAACGATTGTCATAGCGAGACAGCGCTCCCCTAATCGCTCACACTCTCTCAAACATTCCGGCGTGACTGCGACATCTCCTCTTGGGCGGTATTCTTGGCTATTAACACATAACATCAATAGCAGAAAACAAGACGACAAAGATCAGATCTAAAAACTTTTTTTTTACCGTCTGGCGCCTACGTGGTCAACGTTAACGGATTTTTCGAAAGTGGTGTACGTGCGGCAGCGTCTGGGATCAGGACGGTGACCTATCGCATTAACATTGTAGGGATCTTCGGTTGGGTAAGGTTGCCGACTGAAGGGGTCAATGGGGCGGGGCAAAGCTGGCCGTGAAAAAGGGTCAATTGGGCGCGGCAGCAAAGGATTGTAAGGAATGCGGGTTACGCCACTGGAACCGCTTCCGAAGCTGCCACCGAAACTGCTGCTACCGCCACCCCCACTCCCAAAGCTACTTCCTCCACCACCACTGCCTCCAAAGCTATTCACTCCACCGCCAGTGCCTCCAAAACTACTCCCACCGCCGCCGAAGCTACTCCCACTGCCGCCAAAACTACTCCCACTGCCGCCAAAACTACTTCCGCCGCTGCCGAAGCTAGTTCCGCCGCTACCGAAGCTACTTCCGCCACTGCCAAAGCTACCTCCGCCGCTGCTAAAACTATTACCACTGCCTCCGGATCCTCCAAAACTACTTCCGGAACCACCAGTACTTCCAAAACTACCACCACTGCTTCCGCTACTACCAAAGCTAGTCCCACTGCTGCCAAAACTAGTTCCACTAGTGCCAAAACTGGTCCCACTGCCGGCGCCTCCTCCGAAACCAAGTCCGCTCCCACCCGACACAACTCCAGTACCAACAAACGTGTTAGTACTAACAGTATTGCTGCCTTGACCTAGTAAGCAATCCTTTTCTGCGTATATCCACCCGGCTTGAAACTGGAAGTACAAATTTGATTCATATTTTGCATAAAAAACGTCAAAAAGAAGTCCGTGATATTATTTTTATTATAATTAATTAATTATTATTATTTTCTTATCAAATTATTACTATAAATGTATTATTATTATGATAAAATTCGTTATATTATTCGTTATACTATTTAAAATGCGTGACATTATTTTGTTATAAAATTCGTTGCCCAAGTAAAAAGTTATTTGAAAGCGGACCTGAGCTTGAGTAATAGGTGCTAGGGCACTATCAGTACTCGACAGCAAACAATTGTCGCGCGTACTGCCCAACGGCGAAAAGGCGTACGCCCGACAGCGGAAGTCGCGTTCCACATCACATGCTCGCTGACACGTAACTTCGGATATAGCAGCCAATGCTTTGTCAATTTGACCAGGAATACGATCCCTCTGGGGCAATGTGTAACGACAACTGCGAACATCTAGGTGAATCACAACACCTTAAAATCTTCTTTCTTGAAATTTGCTTAATATTTAGCTTAACTACTCTTCATGACTGCGCTTTTTGTATTACCTAAGTTGCACTGGTTCTCCAAGTATTCAATATCCGGAGCAGGTTGGAATGCCTTGGGCTGGGTAGTACGGTCTTCAGTATTCAAACGACATTCCTGGCGTCTGGCATCGTAATTAGCTGAGCGACAAGTGAACTGCCGCTCAGATAGACATCTTTCTTGACATTCCAAGCGACTAGCAATACCTCGAGCTACTTCTCTCTCGAAGCCTCGTAGTTCTGCTTGTGGGATACGGTCAAATGTCCACTGAAGTCCGCAATCTTGGCCTAGTTAAAGATAGTATCACTTCAGCGTAGTAACACAATAATCTTTACCTCTCAAACAAACGGATTCCATGTAAACTACACCTGAAGCTTGTCTCCAATCTCGGCGGCCTACAACAGTCGTGGTCTCAAATGATCGGCATTCCCCTCGCCTCAAGTCCACAAGAAAAGCGGCACAGCGAGGGTCTGCAACGCATCTTCCGCCACAAGTGCTTAGCAAGCCCGATGCAGGTAATGGAGGCGTACCAGCATCACGATGCAAAAGCTGGTCCCTTCCCAGCGGTACTGGTTCTTGACCCACCACTCGCTCGAAATGAACCGAACCAGTACCCCGACAACGATCATCCCCTCCAAAAGCAGTTGGAGGTCTGAAATTGCTTCCGCCACCTCCCTCCCACGGCCTCGGGGGAGGTGAAGTATTCGGGAAGGACCCCGAACCTCCGAAAGACGTACTGCCACTTGAAGGAGGCCCTGTAGGCCACGGATTATTGTTGTTCGGCACGAAAGGGCCCAAATTCGAGCCTCCAGTACCACCAAAGCCACTCCCTCCTCCACCCAGACTGTTAAAATCAGTTAAGTTTCTATCGCAGTTGCGTTCGGAGTAATTGGTTCCCGGTCTGCTCTGCAAGGCCAAATTCCCCAAGGAAGCTAAATAACTTTTCTATTAATTTGATATTCCAATAACATAGCAAAGGAAGGGGCAAGACGGATACCTGTGTCATCCGCTGACAGGAAACACTGACTGGCAGCTGGGTAATAAGAGAAAGCTCTGCAAAGAAAAGGTCTGTAGTTGACGCAAGAAGCCTGGCACTGGCTCTCGTCCGCAGTATTGGGCAAAACAACATCCAAATGACGCGGATAGGAGTTTTCTGTCATCTTGAACCCACAGCTTCTGTCGTCTAAAATAGTATTAATAACAATAATAGTAATAACAACAACAATAATAATAGTAGTACTAATTAAAATAACAACGGCAACAACAGCAATAGTTATAATAGGATAGTTCATAAAAAGATACAATTTTCAAAACGCAAACTTATTCGTACTTTGCAAGCACTGATTCTCGAGGTAATCCACAGTCGGACTGGCATCCGTGAACTCTAAAGGACGCGAACGTCTGTGTTCGCTAGATAAACGACATTCTGTGGTTTGGCTGTCATATTCGGCAGAAGCGCATACGAAGCGCGTCTCCTAAAAAGAAAAACAAGAAGATAGATATTAAAGTTTCGAAAGTACGAATTGGTTTTGAAAAAGGCAGAAAAACTTACTTGCAAGCAAGATTCTTCGCAATCCCTCCGACTCTGAACCAACTTGATGATACGGTCGTCAAATCCCCGTAACTCTTTGCCCGGCACTCGGTCAAAGGCCCAGATTCGGTCCCGGCAATTGCCAACGTTTCCTAACATTTCATTTTAATCCATGTATTTTAATTTAATTGAAAGGTTTCAAGGTTTAAGCGAGCATTGTACCTCTTAAGCAGACTTTTTCGAAATATGAGCGACTCTCACGGGGTGTAATATCTTCATTTCGGCCTTGGCTATTCCGATCCAACCGCTGACACCTTCCAGAAGCATAATCAAGAGAAAAGGCTGGGCAATCTGCTCCAGCATCTAGGCAAAGCCGAGCACAATCCAGCGTGACCCCGGGAGATGCGGTAGCCGCCAACGGGAGAGGTTCTGTGCGTGCTGAGCGTAAGAAATGTCCACTGACCTTCTCGAAAGTGAAGATTCCTCCCTCGCATTGACCTTTTCAACACAAGTTTTGGTTCAAAAAAAAGAAAATTGGCGGAAATAATTCCTCACTTAGTGTGCAAATCTTTTCAGCATACAAAGCACCACGTCGCTGAGGCATAGGAGGCGGTCCTTGTGGTGAAGCTAAACTTACAGCATCATCCCCACTCAAATAGCAACGGTTTTCTTCTGCCAGGAATCCAAATGACCGACAAGTGAAAGCCCGAGTCTAATGAACGAAAGTAGGCAGATTACAAGAACCGTCGTTTCTTTTTTAAAAAATCGAGAAAAAACGACGTACTTGATCGCAAAGAGATTCACACTCGCCTTGTGACTGAGCAAACTCGATCTGATCCATGGAAGTGACCAGAGCATCGTTTTTGGTAGCATAACGACAATCAGGTAAAGCTAAATCAAAAACATGACTGAATTGCCAATGATTTTAAAACCCGAGAGAATTTACTGCGAACGCATTGGTTTTCCAGGTAATCCACACTCGATCCTTCCATTTTGCGAAAAGCACTTGGCTGAGTCCGGCGATCTTCTTTACTCAATCTGCACATGTTCTGCACGGGATCGTACTCCGCTGACCGGCAAACAAATTCCGTTTGCTCCAAGCACAATTTTGCGCATTCGGCTCTGGAGAGAACACTCTTTTCTTCCCGGTCGTCGAAGCCTTGCAAAGATGCCCCCAGAACACGTTCGAAAGCCCAGAGTCGGTCGCCGCAAATCGCATTGAAGTTGGTAACTATAGAAACTGCGAATCAGCCACAAAAATGTATAGAAATGTATCAAAATACCTCCTCGCAAGCATATCTTCTCGAAGTAGTTGACCCCAGCAGCATCTTTCAAATTGTCCCTTCTCGACACTGCTTCACGATCCACAGCCTGACACCGGGACGTTGAATAATCTACCCCAAAATAACCCGCAAGATTAAATCCTTGCCAAAGCTATGCCCAAATTTCTGGCTGAATTTTACCGACTGTGAAGGCAGCACAAGATGCAGTTTGTTTGCAAATTGCTGCACAATCTCTTGTAACTGCAGTTCCCGGCTGGGATAAAAGGCCTTGGACATTATTCACTGAAGCGAACGTAACTTGACTGGACTTTTCATACGTCTCTACGCCTCCGAAACATTGTCCTATTTTTTGTAATATCGTTATATAAAGAAATGTGCGTGAATCATATTTTCCTACGGAAGCTAGAAAGGGTTATTACCTTGGACTATGGGGAGAGAAGAGGCGAGAATTATGAATATTGAGCAGCCAATTCGCCACGGTTCCTTTTGGTGGTGGTTCACCATAGATCGGAGCTGTTTGATAATAGAGTAAGGGCGTCGTTAAGGGCAGGGCTTTAGTTGAGGACATATTGGGTGCGAGAACTGTAGTGCTGGTGCTAGTAATGATGGTCACGGTGAAGGCATTGCATTCAACTTGCATTGACATCGGAAATGAGATTCCGTCGCAGCCGGAAGCTGCGTACATCCAAGCGTGGCTGATGGCCAATCATGGATTTGTTACAACAAAAGCTTTGCCGTCACATAAATCGCATCGTCTGACCCAGTTCCGGTAGGCCTATTATTCAACTCTTAATAAGCACTCAAATGCCATCGACCTGTGCCATCTACAAGCCTATAGGCCTATAGTACTACGACCGTACTATACATTCAGTTTTTCACGTGTCTGAACGTTCATTCAGACATATGAATTTGACTTACCTTTCTCCTTACTCGATTCCACGCCGACATGATATCACTATTAGAAACTCACACTGAAAAATGCACCAAAAGTTTCTTCAGTTTCTTTCTAATGTACCACTAAGACTGCGGAGAGCCCGTTAAGCCCATTTTGATTGTCTACCAATTTTCAAACGCGTTCAGAAACTCATTACATCAACAACTCACGAAACAATGCAAAGTAACTCGAAACTGTAATTCTTAAACAAAGCTATCAGCAGTTTAGTACTACAACCACAAATTGACAAGCACGACACAAGGAATTCGGCGGGAAACTGACCGTTGGCGGGAAGGTCCGGTGCTAGAAGGTGCACAGAGCGGAAGTCACAAGTGGAGGGGCATAAAGCCACGCCTCATTTCCGTGTTACCTTTTATTTTTTACCATCATTACACTCAGCCCGTGAAACTGACACCTGTCCTCTCCAAAATTGCGCTGCAATTACATCCCAAACCTCGCGACTTTGTTTCTCAATTCGTGATGCAATGCGCAATTTGTTCCATTTCGCAATACCGCCGCCAATCCCCTCGAAACCAAATTTTGCACTCTCACTCCAAAACCATGCAAAGGTGTGGTGCAAAGGTTCATCGCTGCTTTCCCTTTCATAAGAGGAAAACGTCCGGGAGATACGCTAAGGTTATTTATTCGTTTTCCCCCCTCCGACAAAACCTCTGTTAGGGAGAAAGTATAATTTGCGCAATGTTTACACTAATGAACTTGGTAACTAAACATTGGAATCGTCCAGCGTGGCATTTTTGTCGGTCTCATGTTTTCATTACTATCCAAGCGTCAAATTCTTTTCAGGGTCAGTCCGAGACGGAGTAGTACCCAGTCTGGACAACACCTTCTTTTTCTATACGCTAAGCCACACCCCTCCCTGAGCGGGAGTTATTTCGGGCATCATAACTGGTCATGCACCCAAGCTAAATTATGTCTCTTTATCATCTCTTGGAAAAAAAAAGAAGTACAACACGGGTTCAACAGCCTATTTTTAGATTAAACTTGGCATTTGTAATTCTAGAATAAATATGATACAAGCCACGCCTATATATGTCCTGCCAGCCTTTTGGACATGACCCTGACACCTCTACGCCCCATCTCCATGCAATATTAAGGCCTCCGCACTAGAATTCGCGAAAATATTTCCTTTCATGACTACTTTCACGCAGTGCCAAACCAGAATGAAGAGGGGGCGGAGCGTGGCGGGGCCCATAGACTCCCTTGATCGGTGTGACAAGCTTGAACTATGTACACAATTGGCAGGACCGGGTGGAGCAAAAAACAACAACAACAGAACTCTGAATGCAACACTGTGTTAAAAAGGAGGAAAGCAGCAATCTTGGCTTATCGAGGTGAATGGATTGCCGTAACGAAAGTAAACTATGACAAAACCCAAGAAAAAATGAAGGAATCTAGCTGGAATCTTCTCTTGCAATCAAGAGATATAGCGAAAACTGTCCGATAAACAAAAAGACAAGAAAAAATGCAAACAGACAAGGTTTCGAACGGTCAACAATCAGTGTGGGTGGGGCCTGATCCCGGGGGGGCCGCATATCGGTTCCGGTCCTCGGAATCGCTTTCACACAAGTATTTGCCTACAGACAAACCCCCAGATTACATTCATACACACTCCCACAAGTGGAAATCAACGGTTTAACCCAACGCACCTGAAATGAAGCGCCGTTTGACCAAAGAGAGACGATAAGCGCCTCCCACAAGTTCCAAATCGGCTCCAGACAAAGTGGTCCCTTCGCAAACAAACTGTACAGCGGCTAAACCCGGCGATCCGGGACCAGAACTGAGTTCAAAACGTGCCCTTAATGAGCCAATTCCGCCTTCACTGCCATGACCGGCCAAATCTGGTATCCGCCACAACGCCCGACCAGTTTCACTCATCCTAATACGAAATGCCAATCAATTGAACAAACCAAATGCCTGCAGTTTTTTTTATAATATGTGATTATAAAAATCATTCACAAAGGCATCGAAAAGAACATGTCTCGCGTTATAGTCTTTGAACTCTTTAAAGATTCGAGCAAAGAATCAGATTTTACCATTGGCCTGACGGCACGGCAGCCATATCCGAGACTCCGCCTTCTACCGGCACCGAAAAATGGAGATTTAGAAGTGGATGAGGTGCTGCCATAGCATGGCCGTTGTACTTGTAGTTCAGACGCAGATCTGTGTGTGGTGCTTCACATTTCCAATAACAAACCAAATGCAAAGGACACGAGGAGGCTCCATTTCCCGCTTTAACCTATCAGATACAAAATGATACCTCGAACAACGTAACTGAAAAAGAAATCAAAATAGCTACTTGGTATTTTAGAACGTCGACGTTGAAATAGGCAGCTTGGGGATTATGTTCGGCTTGCCGCTTTAACAACGCAGTCAAAGTATTCATATGGAACTCAAACACTGGCTCTGGAGATAACAAGCTATGATTCCTATAAGCAATCGAATAATCGAAATGAATTATATAAGTTTGACAGAAAAAAATGGTGGGGAATACTGTAAACCGATATTACATGGTAAGGAGCTGGAGATTGGGTTGTATGTGTTTCATATCCAAACGCTGGACGTTTTTAAGGCGGAAAGTGAGAAGAGGCGGCGCTGGATGATGTGACAAGAACTGGACGATTCCGGCAGGGAAAGAAACTAGCACATCGCCGAGAATCCGAACTTGGCACACGGACTCATCCTGCCCACGGAAAAAGGCATGGATGACTTCTTGGAAGGCAATCGCTAAAGGAATGGTATCGGCCAAGCCTAATGTGAGTGGTGAGGGACCGCGTGAATATGACAAACCGCCAGATAAGCCTAAACTGGAGGCTGAATCGGCTCTCGTTAAGGAAACTGACGCAGTTGCTGAGCTAGCGGACGGTGGTCTGGCAGGTGCCTACATTAACATCAAATAAGCATCTCACATAATACCTCAATAATTGTTTGATAGAAACACTTAAAGGAAATAATCTACATTATTCTAGCAAGTATTTCAGGGTTGCTAGAAAGTCATTATAAGTCCAAATTTTCCAGTGAACTGCTACAAAAGCCGCGTTCATTTTGTACGTTCGACTTAAGCTCTGACTAGCCCAACTTCCTTGACAACTTCCAACTTCCTTGACTAGCCCAACTTCCTTCAACTTCCTTGACTGAGTTTATAAGCGTTCGCTTTAGTCTAACTCTGAAAGTTTACGGAAGTCGACTCTGAAAGTCTTGGGTTCAAAACGAACGGTTATAAGCACAAGTTTACAATTGCGCCACCCATGGGGCGGTGCTTGTCGAAAATAAACAATATACGAATTGTTCGCTTTTCCAGTATGGAATTCAATAGCAAATTATTGTTTTGTTCTGAGACAGTTAATTTCTTCCATTCTTTAATCAGTTTTTAGTATTATCCCGATACTTGAAGATGCTGACGGGATAGTTGTCTCTCATTGGTTATTTGCCATTTACGCTATTGTTTTTTGTCCCAAAATGAAACTTCAATGAAAAAATAACTGAGTGCCAATTAAAATAACTAAAAACCAATTAAATATATTAAAAGTAGCGTATTCTTGAAGAGCACACCATCCCTCGGCATGCGCGTAATAAACAAAGAAAATACATAAACAAGGGAGCGGGAGCGGGGTTAAGTATCAGTCAGGGCACATGAGTGCTCGTGGACTTGCCTGACTTGTGACTAAAACTCGACTTTTCAAAGTCTAAGTCTACTAGCTAAATAAAACGCGCATAAGCCCGAAATTTACCCATCTCGAATGCTTATACTTTTAAGTCGACTTAAACTTTCGTCAAAATAAACGCGGCTCAAGTGCTTCTCCATGTGTTTTTTGGTACTAAGCCTGGGAACAATTCATTGTCGTGCATTATTCGATCTTACCTCGTTTGCTTGAGGTAGATTGGCTCCACTTCGGCGAGAAGGAGGTCTAGGCAGGGCTATACTACCTAGAGTAGGCGTGGCTCCTCGACTGCCTGGAGCCCTGGCTGTAGTTGACGTAGCGTTAGCCTTTGGTGGCAAAGCTGGAACGATTTCCCCTACCTCTGCAAAGAGGTCCATCTCCCCTATATGACAGCAAAAAAAGTCAGAAATTAGAATGCACATTTCAATAAAAACACCACATATACCAGAAGAGGCAGTGGCGTATCTGCTGGCTTCGGTAGATGCAGAGCCGGAAGTTTGACCCGTTGGGCTGAGACTGAGAACGGGAGGGGGTGTAACTACTGATGGGCTGGACAACGTCGATGCTGGAGGCGACGAAAAGTTCAATCCGGCCAAATCTTGACTGGATTTGCTATAAAATAAATAAAAAAAAAAATGAATCACACGGTTTCTTAACATTTCTTCGTTTTTAAAAAAGAAAATCTAACATGCTTACTTACCCTAAACTGTGCTGGCCCAACGAAACGGATTTTTTCATAGTAGTTTCAGCTTCCGCCGGAACATTTTTTTTCGCCTAGACAAAAAACAATCGTAATACTAATAATAAAGAAGAGACTGGAAATAGACTTAGGATGGCATATAAAAAATAAAGAAATCCATAAAAGGCAAAACAGACTCACCGCATTATTGAACATGGCTGTCGTTGACAGATTAAACGATCCCACGGTAGCACGCAATTCATCTACAGACGCGCTCATGGGACCGTCCCCATTGCTCAACGGTTTGATTTCAACTCGAAACTTCCTGTCGCGTTCATCATCTTAAGAAAAATGTAGAATTATAAGAATAATAAATTAAATTCCCAAGAAATAACATTTGACATAAGTTGATTTTTTACCCGAGTCGGAATCTGAGCTCGAATCTCCCCCCTGAGGCTCATTGTGGGACCAATTTTCTAAAGTTGGGCGTATTCGATAGCCTTCTTCGTCTACATCGGGTGACTGAGGCTCGGATTTTGAGCCAAGATTGGCGGCCGACAAGGATGACGAAGAAGCAACGCCCAATAAGGGAGGAGTCACTTGAGGAGAAAACGTTGGGGCCGGTGAACATGGCTCTTCGCTCCCATCCTCCCTATACATAAAACGCAGAGAAAAATAATAAATTATTACACGGAAACTAGTTTAAAACACTCGTTAATAGCCAATACAAAACATAAACAGTTAGGAAAACAAACTTAAATGCACAAATACGTACAAGTTAAGCTACTATTTTGAATAAATTGTGATCTAGAAACTTACGCATCATTTAAAGGCTCATCCCTGTTTTCGGACATACTGGCAGCATCGGGATCTCGCTTCTTCTTGGTCTTTTTCTTTTCTTCTTTTTCCTTCTCTTTTTCTTTCTTCCTGTCCCGTCGACTTTTCAGAAACCCTAAACGACCCGCTATTAGAACGCCACACTAACCCGACCACTTTGTCCCAGCTACAACACAACATACAAAAAGAAACAAGCTGCTAAAGACGGGGCTTGCACACATCCGTTTTTCCCCAAATGAATCAACCATTCACTCAGAAAGCAGAAAAAAAATTAACTGGAAACCCGCAAAAAGCCCAGTATTGAAGGGAAAGCCAAGAAAAATGGTTCAAGAATTCAGATTTTTTTTAAAAAATTTAAGATTAGAAAAAGGGGAAAATTGCATGCTGCAAGCCCCGCCCAGTCTATCCCAAGATTGTTTGGGAGAGCGCGCGCGCACCTGAGGTCCAAGAAGCCAAAGAGACGTAGGAAGGTCGAGGCTGAGTAGGCGGAGGAGGTGAGGACGAAGCAGACGAATCCGCTGCTGCGTAAACGGAATGTAAACAAAACACGGGAGTGTCGATCCAGAGCGACGCAAACAGGAAAACAAAAAGAAAAAGAATGCCATTAACTCTTCCCCCGACGCACACGAAGACAACAGACACTATTGGTTCACACAATTTCGCTACAACAATATAAAAAACTTCATCCAGGTGTCTACTCGCTGCTGGGATGCCAATGTCCTTCACGCCGCAACGAGGTCCACTTTCCCGCTCACTTGGCATGGAATTCACTACGGGTATTTAGGGAGGGGCGGAAGGATGCTGGGTAAGAAAATGTCAAATGTAGCAACACGCAAAAAAAACGGAAAACACACTTCCCCTTCTAAGCGAAGCTCACCTCGCCCCCTAATTTCCCGCTTATTTTTCATCAAGACTAGACGAAACCGAAATTTCCAAATTATCCCAAGCAGTATAGCCACGAATAGCTCCCCCAGAAAATTGACAGATTTCCCCAGAAAATGGACAGATTTTTTTTTAAAGGGTAGTTTACATTTGGAGTTACGGAAGCTGGAAACTCGCGATCCTAATCCTGAACCAAAGCCAGTCTCACTGTTGCTGTGGGAAGCGACGTTGGCGTCTTCAGGTCCAGGTGAACTTTTCCCGCTCTCGGATGGGATGGGGTCCCGCCCACTGTCTGCTTTCGCGCAGTCCTTGTCTTTGTCGCCTGCGAAATAAGGTTCAGTCCAGCATACAAGAAAGACTAGAAAAGAGCTTCAAGAATGGATAAGAAGAGATTTCACGCAAAAAAAAAAAAAAAAAAAAAAAAAAAAAAAAATAGTGAGGAAATGGAGCTTGGCCCCCTTTCCCACTGCACATGCATCAGGCTAGACTGTGAAAAGCTGAAACGAAAAGAAATTATTCCGCCACCTACAATCGGCTTGGAGCCGATCAGCAAACTGAATAAGATAGCCAGGAAATGAACGAAACTCAGAAACTGAGAGAATCTGAAGAAAAAAGCTGCACCCAGTTGTGGGGTTGAAAGCTCCTGGACTTATTCCTTTTTTTTTGCCGGGAGTTTTGAATAGTAGGAAGCCGCCATGTCCAAAAGAAGGTTGCGGGCAGAGTACGAGTTTGAACTGCAGCAATTGTTGGGTTTGCTGTGAGATTTTTTGGGGGTGGAATATTTTGAGTTGTAAAGGGGAGGGAAAACGTACCGTGTCCATGGAAAATGTTGATGAGCGAGGAAGTGCGGCGCGAAGGCCTCAATCGGCCCTTGCTTATTTCTGCGTTGCCTGATCGAGTATCTGCTTCCTTGCTCATATGATCGGCCCCCTGCCCGTCATCATGTCTGTCCCTAGCCCCTCCTCTTCTGTCCTGACTTTGACTCCATCGGCGGCGGGACAAAAGTCCCTTACCTTCTCGTTTGGTGTTGCCGCTAACGCTCAGCACGTTGTTGCTGTTGCTGCTCGCAGAGTTACGTCGGTTCTTGTCTTTATCCTTGCCCAGAGTAGAGAAGCCGGGGGCGGCACCGGAAGCTGCTAATTCGCCATCTAATTGCATCAGATCGCCTCCACCTTCCGGTCCACTTTCCAAAGCGTTGTAGGCTTCAAATGCTACGTTGACTGTATACCAAAAAGATTAAGATGTTCTTTTATTCAAACTAGGCAGCTTTTTGGCACTAGAAAGAGAGCTATGAAATTTCCATAGTTTAAATTCGGAAAGAAAAAGGAATGGCTTTTTTTTCACAGACCTGGTTTCTCAAGGCCAGTGCATTTACTGGAGGCAAACTGTTCGAGCATCTTTTCCACGCTCAGGTCTTGGCAATAGTCCTGTAATTCGACGTGCACCTGTAAACAAAAAAGCCCCGTCAGATTTGTACACAGCATTTTCGCCTACGCTTTAACAAAAATTAAAAAAAGGGAAAGGAGACGCACCTGGCCCATGGCACGATGGCTGTTTTGTAGTAGGGCAGCATAGGTGAAAACAAATTCACGCATTTGCTTCAAATGCACTTCTTCTACTTCTTGGAAATGCTTTAACGGAAAATTAAAATTTTAAAACGACTCAATTGTATGCAACGGGAACATTTGAGGTACTCACGCGACAAGAAACTGTCATTTTGCGTTCAAAATCTTCGCGAATAGCTCCATGCTTCGAAACAAGGCTTTTATAGTCTTCGGCTGCTTTGCGAAATTTGATCTCGGCTCGTTCAACGTCTCTCACTGAGGCACTGTCTTTACGAAGTTTTTCGAATTCGCTCCCGCGTTGGAGGTAGGTTTCCTTGTTCTTTTGCAGATTGATGGTCACACTTTGCAAGGCTTGGACCACTTCTAATGTCGACGACTCCTCATCCTTGACGGATTTATGTTTTTTGGACAGCTCTTCACTGTACTTATTAACATCTTTAACTAATTCAGATATTCTCTGCACTAGCTGCAGGTGCAAAGCGCCCAGTTTTTCACAGGAAGACTTGAGTAATTGCCAGACAGGGGCAAAGGATCCACACGGGCTGCTGCTTGAAGCCTGCTTTGCTAATTTAATCATAGATTTGGCGCTAGTTTCATCGGCCGAAATTCGTTCACGTAAGAAGTCACCCAAGTCTTTGCTGGAAATGTAGCCATATTTCATATTTTGATACAGCACCTCAAAGCCTTGGTTTTTGTCCCCCTAGAAAAATTGGAAGGCGAAAACGCAATTAGAACTCCCACAAAACTAGAAAACCAAATAGAAATACTAAACAACTTTCGAAGAAATAACGGTTCAATAATCTAGCATCTAGGCAACAATTTTGGGGTGTCAGTTCAAACAACTCGGGTTATTCAATTTGATTTCAGCTTGCAAAACAGTTAGTAGACAATCGCACAAATTAAGTAAGAAACATCAATTATGAAAGAAGATTCTTCTACAGTAATTTCTAAATGCTTACCCAGAAATAATCACAAAAATCCACCGCCATTTCCAACGAAAGATTTTTCACAACACTGCCGACAAAGCCATAAACTGCGCCTCTGCCGCACCACGACGTGACTCGCCCACTTTCATTTCATCGTTTTCTCAGCTTAAACGCCATCTAGTAAAACTTTGCCACCTCCCTCCTTCCTCTTATCGCAAAGCAAAGAAAAGTGAACCATAACACCTCATTTGTAACTCTACTCTGTAAATTTCCCGGCTGCTAATTAATATCCAGATAAGAAAGACGTTAAGGTTTGACCTGATTGATAATTACAAGAAGAATTAATAGTTTAATATCACTTTTTTATAATACAGAACACGGAACAGGATACGACAGGTAAAACTATATACGTACAAGTAACAAGATAAGCGGTTGCGGCTTAGAAAAAGAAAAGGAGTCTTACATATCAACAACGCCTACCTATAACCGCTTCTTCAAGGAACTCTAAACCATATTTGAGGGAAATGTCTTACATTAATAACGCTAACGATGTCCGTCGTCCTGATAAAATTCAGAGGCAAGTTCTTTTCCACTTTCTTTAGACACTGGAACAATTTGTTATGAAACTTGGTAATTTGAATTTAATGAAAATGTAATTCTGCATTTAAATAGATATAAGCCAGCGAGTACCAGTAACGCAACAGCTTCTCCAGGCGAGGATTTGACACCTGACTATATGAATGTCCTTGGCATGGTATTCAGCATGTGTGGATTGATGATGAGGGTAAAAAAGAGAAAGCAGTAGCGTAATGTATAATAACTACTAATATAAGATTCGTCTTCTAGCTTAAATGGTGTGCCTGGGTGGCTTTGTACTGCTCCTGTATTAGTTTTGCCAGTTCCAAGATCAATGACGACACGAAGCAGATTCTCAGCAGTTTCATGTAAATTATGTCATTCACTATATCTTCTAAGGTTATTATCGTTCCTTTTCTGCAGGCTATCAATTTCAGCCGTGGTTATGTCCTACTTGCAAAATCCACAGCCAATGACACCGCCTTGGGGAGCTGTGTTTTGAATGGGTTATTCTTATGTATAATTTGTAAGAGAAACCGGCAATATACAATAGTCAATAGTCCCCTGCAATATCTTTTTGGGTTGGCCTCATAACTAATCCAATTAGTCAGCTTTGCATGCAGCGCTTTTGTATTTCGCATGTATGTCCAGATTAGTGAACGTAGAAAAGCTTAGATGGCGTCTGCCTTCATTTCCGTTTGCTTTAAAAAAGTAAACAAATAAATAAACCGTGATTTGCACAGGATATAAAATGTATTCCGTACTTCGCAAGAGTCTCGTTAACCAATTAGTTAGGAGTGATATTAAATATCTTTTTGCCGCCCAGCAAACTTGTTTCGCATCCACAGGTGAGCAAAATGCAAACGGGCCGATTTTTCATACCTGCTGGTCCCAGCCAGATAACAAATTTAATTCAAAGCACGATATTGGCAGTGATAGCACTGATAGCCGTAATGTTCGTATATAAGTATACTCTTGTTCCAACTTAAGAACTGAAAATTTAGGGGGACAATTTACAGTATATTACTCATGTAATGTAGGTACCCAGTTCCAGCATATTATTCTGGAGGACAAAAAGGGTTCGAAGAACAATGTCGCAGTTATCACATTAAATCGGCCAAAAGCCCTTAACGCATTATGCGATGCTCTGATGTGGGAAGTAAACCAAGCGCTGGACGTTCTGGAGAAAGATCCCAACACTAACGTCATTATCCTCACTGGCAGCGAAAAGGCATTCGCAGCTGGCGCTGATATCAAAGAAATGCAAAACCTGCAATTTTCCAACGTCGTCGGGGGCAATTTCCTGAGTCACTGGAACCGCGTAGCTCGTTGTGCCAAACCTATTATTGCTGCAGTTAACGGCTTTGCAGTAAGCTTATTTAATATGAATTAAAAGCTCATCTTTATAAGCAACCTAAAAAACTCTACAACTAGTTGGGCGGAGGCTGCGAACTAGCCATGATGTGTGACATCATTTACGCCGGAGATAAAGCCAAGTTTGGCCAACCAGAGATCGCCATTGGCACCATCCCCGGGGCCGGTGGCACTCAGCGTCTTATCCGTAGCATTGGCAAATCCAAAGCCATGGAAATGTGCTTGACTGGAACTCCAATTACTGCTCAGGAAGCCGAGAAACTAGGTTAGCCATCGTAGTAATAATTTGGACCGTTTTTGAGCGAAAGTTTTCGAGTTTGCAGGTCTAGTTTCGAAGGTCGTTCCTGCCGATCAACTCCTACAAGAGGCTATCAAAGTGGCAGACAAAATCGCCTCGCATTCTCCCTTGATTGTCCCCATTTGTAAAGAAGCCGTCAATTCCGCCTATGAATTGACTCTGCAAGAAGGTCTGCACATGGAGAAGCGTCTTTTTCACGCCACTTTCGCTACAGTAAGTCTTCACCCTAAATCGTTTGCTATTAAGCTTTATTTAATGTGTCTCATTTCAAGAACGACCGCAAAGAAGGCATGTCCGCCTTTGTGGAGAAACGCCCACCTGTTTTCACCAGCACCTAAATGATTCAAAATCCCGTTGGTGTTCAGGGTGGTAAGATTCGAGTGAACTAATTCTAGTAAGAAACACGGAGGAAGGAAACAACTTTTACAAGGATCTTGGCAATATATCTTACATAGAATCAGTATAGGGCTTCGTATATCTTAAGACTGCCATTCTTTCCCTCAGAGGTTTTACAACCGAGATTCTACACTTTGCTGGAACGTGATGTATGCGTGCGTGACCGAGGCGATTCATAATCGTTTGCGTTGCCTATAGAACGCCTAGGTCTAATCATATCCACATTTAAAGCGCTCCTGTTGTTCATTTGGAGCAAGCTAAGCCTGTCCTTCTCTTTCCGCTCAGTATCGCGTTTAGGGGTTACTGGTTGCATTCCAATTCCTCCGGTACTCGCTCTTCCTACTGTATTGAAGGTAGAACGTCTCCTGCTGTCCGAGAGGTTGCATTGCAACGATGAAGAGCGTAATCGGTTCAAGGGAGGCGCGGGCCATTTTTCCGTTTGGGTCACATCAATGGATCTGGTACGTTCCCTCGGTTGTCTACTTCGTCTTGACGTCACTTCTTCGTAACTTGGAAATATAGGCGGCGCTGTTTCCTGTTGATTTTGAAGTCCAACTTCTGACCCAGTTTTCTTGAGACTCGAGTCTAGGTTGGTGTGCGTGTGGGGCCCTCTTTTACTCGACTGCTTGCCTTTATTTGACCTAGAACGTTGATGATTAAGTCCCGTGTCCGAGTTTGCGAATTCCGTATCGGTGGTATCGCTCGTGACGGTCGTACGACGATGGTTGGTAGTAGTGCGCGTAGTAGTACGCGTAGCGCCTGATGAACTGATTTGTTTACGACTTGATCCCTGTGAAGCTGGATGAGGCTGCCCTTTCATTCTTTCCCATAACATGTAATAGATTTTTCGTTTCACATCGAAGCTGAGGAATATAAACGCGCCTTGCAAACCGTTGAATATAATAAAGACGTACCACAGGTCAGGGACTCGGGATAATGCCGCGATGAAGCCAAACAACCATCCCAGGCCCATGATAACGGATAACTTGACGTATAAAATTAAGCGGATCTTGTTTCTCTTTTCATTATGGCTCCGGATCTTGCTGGATTGACCGTTACTGTTCGGTTTAACTACTAACGTATCCTTCGACTTCTGTCCTTTACTGCGCCAAGCGCTAAGCACCGTACTGCGTTTAGTTTTAGATGAATTAGTGTTCAGATTAGTTCGATGTTGGGATTTCGACGTTGATTTGGTGGCGTAGCGAGTGATTTGCGTTTGGGCGTAAATCCCTCTCACGGTTATGCCAAATAAGACGCAGTTTTCAAACAGGAGAATGCTAACGGGTACCAAGAAGAAGACAGTAAGACCAGGTCGATTGCTTATCCAGCAAATGCGATCGCCATAGTGGGGTGCAATGGCAGGTAACATGTTGGTGTAGTCCGTCAAGAGGGCAAAGATGATGATAATAGTGGGTACACCCCATGCGTATAGGCTGTAGTACTTGAAACTATTTCTGCCGCTAGTGGGGCGAAACGTTCGGTTGGAAAACGTTCGGCAGACATCAAAGCTCATGACGCTCATCCAAAAGAACGCGGCCAGGAAGAACCAATGGATGCTCATGCCCAGAAAAACGCAGGTGCCTTTATGCTCGGTTTGATCAATTCCGGTTAAGAAGAGCAGTTGCGCGAAAAATAGCGCAAAGGAGAGCGAAAGCAGGTTTTTGCCAGGTAAGTTCCGCAGTTTAGGCAAGATGGCGTGGATGATCATGTGTAACGCTAGACAGATAGTAGAGATGATTAACGTGATGTTCGACAAATAGCTTTGTACGCTGTTGAACTTGATAAGCCTGTCTGTGGAATTCAAAGCACAGATTTGCACCGTGTTGTTGAATGGGTTGCTTTCGTATTCTCCCAACCCGCAAATTGAGTTCGTTTTATTAACGTAAATACTATCATTGGGTAAAAGTGTAAACTCGTCCGATT
This sequence comes from Lepidurus arcticus, assembly GCA_003724045.1. Taxonomy (NCBI): domain Eukaryota; kingdom Metazoa; phylum Arthropoda; class Branchiopoda; order Notostraca; family Triopsidae; genus Lepidurus; species Lepidurus arcticus. The sequence continues at coordinate 31,482 of RJJA01000237.1, read as the reverse complement.
GTAAGGTAACGCGAGGACAGGTCGAGTTGATATGCGATTTGAGTTGAATCTTCGAGTGGGTATCTTTCGGGGTGCAGACACCTTTGATGTTGTCAAATTGTGAACCGCAGGTTATAGCATGACAACGTTCGTGTAGGTGATCCCAGAATTGGTTGTCTGGACAGCGCTTCATTGAACTTCCGCCACCTGCTCTTTCATCGTAGTCTCGGGTGATGTAAGCTGAGGGATCAAAGAGAAGCGACAAAGGGTACTTTGGTACGTGTGGTCGAAAGCATCTTGTGACATTTAAGGGCACACGATTGCAAAGGGCGCAGTGTGGGTTTTTGTAGACGACATCCTTGGCAGTTATAATGTATAGCGCATACAAACTGCATTTGGTTCGATCAGCTGCGTGAGGCCATTTGGGGTGGCAATGACGCACTTGAGGTAAACATCGGCGACCGTTTGTTGCTTTCAAGTATTGTTTAACGTTATGAAAGTTTTCAGTTGTTACGATGCATTGTACGGTTTGGTCCCATAGCGTACCATTCTCGCGGAGGTTCATACGCTTGGTAAAAGTTCGGTTCCCAGGGGTGTAGCGTGCCCCACGGATGAATTCCGCTAGGTTGTATTGCTGCACATCGCGTGAAGTACAGGCTAAGCTGATATTCCAGTTCACCAGTTGCATGTCGTCATGACAGCGAGCACAGTAGACATTGGCGTACGTCAAGTTTGTAGTAGCCGAAAGTACGGGGATATCCATAATGTAACTGTATTCATGTGGCGGCGTGCTTTGTTTAGGGGCTTCGCAGTAGCGAACCACCGATTTGTCCGGATAGTTTGAAGGACATCTTCCCACCATGTAGATGTAATTCTATACAACAAGGGTTTTTTTGTCCTACAAGAAAAAAATCCTAAATTACGAAAGGGTTTACCAGTAAGTAATTATCCCAATGAAGAGCGTTCGAGTCAAGGGGCAAACAACTCCAGTACGGCGACTGATCCTGTTGATGATGCCACCGTTGGCGTGCTGCGTCTTGGCAGCAGTCGCCGTAATTGGCACATAATGGATCACAGTGACATTGGCTTCCTATAAACCTGTTTTACAAATGAACCATTCAAGTTTATTAGCTTATTTTGTAGTGTCAAAAGAAATTATGTAACTAACGTTCTATTGGGCATATCGTTAGGGCTATAGGCGATTTTTAAATAACCGAGCCAGTTGTCTGTGTACTTGGCACGATTATAATAGTTTATCATCTCCTCGTCAACTATAGTGGACGTATTTAAGTCCCGCTCAAAGGCGTAACGCGTTTTGCACATAGCTTGCTGACCACAAGCCGTTAATGGACGCGCCTCATTTTCGATATCTTTCCATTCGAAGATTTGGATTTCTTCGGGTTCCGTCACTGGGATAACCACCGACAGCTTTTCCAGTGGACTTTTGGTACTGACAGCAATAACATTGCCTGAAGGTGCAGGCGTTTGGGGTAAACTCGAAATTTGAGGTAACGTGGAGATCCGGGGTAAGAAAGTTTCGTCACCACGCACCGGTATCGTGTCATTAGTCAAGTTTGAATATAAACTTTCACTTCCGGTGCAGGCTGCGATAACGAGTGCTGCGAGTAACGTGCGTCTCGCATTGTTCCGATTCATGCTGGTGATAAGAACTGTTTGTCCGTGGAAGAATGTGGATATCTTTAAGGATTTGCTTTTAAAGGGGGGATAGAAATAGCTACCAACAAATGGCTCTTGTTGGTATTGGCGCAGTGTAGAATAATAGCATGTTTAACGAGAATGTGGAACTGTCGGGTTTTCAAGAGGGTTACGCCGAAAGGATGACAGGTTGTTTTCCGTGTAAGTGTGCCGAGTAAGACGTTTGTACACGGTTGAACGTTATCACATATGGGATTCCAGTCTGACTCGTTGCACGGCTGAAAGCGAACTGGCCGAGCTACGGTGGGCTTCTACGTAGTTTTAGATAAGGCGAAAAGGAGTTCCTAAATTGATGGGAGCTTGGGAGAACTTGGTATGACCGGAATGGTGGTTGTGTCTCTATAAAGCTACGACTTAGAGCTGACAAAGCAAAAAACGAGTTCTGTAGTATTAAGCTACTGCGGGAACCCCCAATGACAGGACTAGTTGTTGTCCTATAAAGCGGATGAATTGAACCAGAGATAGGATCTAGGTCCTAAAGAAATTGTATTACTAAGCCAGCGAAACCAAGACACTCCAAACCATCTTATGTGATCCAAGGAGGTGCTCGAAGTGGTGAAGATAAATATTTACGAGGAAAGGATTTTCGCTAAGGTCTTTTTAAACAAGCTGGGATCCAAAGCGAAGAGGGGTTCGCATGACTTGTCAGTTCAACTAGTTAGAAAGACTTTGTGGACTTTCTAAGTTCACAACTGGTAAACGTACCATTTTTTCGTACCATTATATAGACACTAAATACCGAGACAAATGACTCCCTGAAAGTTATCTTATTAAGCTGGTGTCGGGAGATTTTATCATACCATATAATCGTGGAATTGTTCGTCAGAGAGATAGATGGATCCGGATGGTGAGATAAAAACATACTCTCACGTTATGGAATGAAGCGAGCGCCCTTACGGAAACCGGGGTGAACATAACAAACCCTTGATAGTGTTGATTGTCTCATTAACGGGGACCAGAGAGAAGTCAAGGGAGGCCAAATAACAAAGAACAGTGACGTGGTGCTCTGCAGACCTCTTTCATTTCCGGTACTCGTCCCGACTCTCCGGTAGAATCAGACCTCCCATGCTGGGAGTTAATCATGATCCTGGGATGGACGAAGATCATATGGACATGTTGAGCTTGGTTGCTTGGTTGGAAGCTTGGAACAGGCTGTACGGATCAAGTTGCGTCTTCTTATGCGTCGTTCGTTTGTTTGTTTCGTTACGGGAAGACTCAAGAAGTTTTTTTTTGCCGGGTTTTTCCTTTTTATTTCTTTTCTTTTTCGTGCAAAAATACGGTTTCATATCTTGTCTATTCGTGATAGCCGAAGTATACAGAATCACAAATGTTAGGTTGCGCAGAAGCTCATTATTTTGTAATCTGTCGAATGACGCGGAACAGTTTTATGGCGAAATTCACCGAAATTTGCTTGTGATTGTTATCAGGCACAGTAAAACCTAAAACCAAATGCGAAATTCGCGCTGAGCTTTGCTATCGATTACGATGAGATGATTTCATCTCGATTCTTTGTTGCGTGGTTTTCGATTTTGTATCGATAAATGAGCCAGCAAGTTTGTGTTTAGAGGTGAGTGTTTAAAAATTTTGTCATTTCAAGACGAATAAGGAGTAACAATTATTACGATCAAAGGTTTACCTAATATTATTTTCGTTTTAATTCTTTAGCTTGCCTGAAAAAATAGAAAAACAATGGCGGATACCGTGGCTACTGATGGAGGCAAGCTTGTGAAAATGGAAGTGGATTACAGTTCCACTTGCGATGAAAAAATACCCATGTGTCTGAAATTGGGGTCAGAAGGCAAAGTCAACGAAGCTTTAGATATCTTGCTATCGTTGGAAAAGCAAACCCGAACGGTATTCAGTTAGCTTAAAATCTTGAAATATTGACACACTTTCATTGCTGGGAATGTATGTAGGGAACGGATGCCATTTCTACCGGCAGAGTTCTTGTAGCTATTGTTCAGCTGCTATATAATGCACAGCAATGGGAAACTTTACTGGAGCAAATAGTTGCGTTAACTAAGCGCAGAAGTCAGTTGAAAGCAGCCGTAACCAAGATGGTCCAGGAGTGCTGCATGTATGTGGACAAATTGCCTTCCAAAGAATTGCAGTTTCGTTTGATTGACACATTGAGAAATGTTACTGCAGGAAAAGTAAGAATCTGAGAAGCTTTTCCGAATGTCTTCTAATAATATCTGCTAATTCTCTAGATCTACGTGGAGGTTGAACGTGCCCGCTTGTCTCGCCGCTTGGCTGAGATTAAGGAAGCTGAGGGCGACATTAACGAAGCTGCTAACATCATGCAAGAGCTGCAAGTAGAAACCTTTGGCTCCATGGAAAAACGAGAAAAAGTAACTTCTGTAAATTCTCCAATCAATACAGCCTAAAACGGTTGTTAACAGGTGGAGTTTATCTTGGAGCAAATGCGGTTGTGTTTGGCTAAAAAAGATTTCATTCGTACTCAAATTATGTCCAAGAAAATCAGCATCAAATTTTTTGACGAAAAGGATTCTCATGACCTTAAACTCAAGTTTTACAAGTAAATAATGCGCAGTCGGTCTTTGAAAAGGTCATAACTTTAAAAATATCTGAAATTGCAGACTAATGATTGAAATGGACCAGAGTGAGAGATCATACCTTTCAATCTGCAAGCACTATCGGGCCATCTATAACACAGATGTGATCCAAGCTGACGACACCGAAAAGCGCCGTGTTTTACAACATGCCATTTTGTATCTCCTTTTGGCTCCTTTTGATAACGAGCAATCCGATCTAACCCATCGTCTTGTGCAAGAAAAGCTACTGGAAGAAATGCCGATTTACAAGTAAATTTCTATTTCTTACGCCAGTAATACGCACAAACGGTACTAAAATCTTACTCTGTGGTTAGAGAGCTGTTGCAGCAATTTATTGCATCAGAGATTATTCTATGGTCTTGGCTTTGCGAGCGTTTTGAAGCTGATTTGCGAGGCGGAGCTCATGGCTTACCTGCTCCGGAAGTCTTTTTACCCAATACTGAGGATGGCGAGAAGCGATGGAAAGACATGAAGAGCCGAGTTGTAGAACACGTAAGTTGTGTGAATTTTCTAGTAGCTTTTCTTGCGAATAACGTTGTTTTCTGTTTGTTTTTCTTTTTTTTCTAATAGAATATCCGTATCATGGCCAAGTATTACACGCGAGTGACCCTAGAAAGGATGGCTCAGCTTCTAGATTTGACTGTGCAGGTAAGCCCTTAAAATAAAGTTTGTCATCTACCTGTTTCAATTTGTGTTAACCCATTGCTACGTAGGATACTGAAACATTCTTGTCCAACTTGGTAACAAGCAAGACGGTGGTGGCCAAGACGGATCGTCTGGATGGCATTGTTCATTTTGGCAGTGCAGCCAACTCGGGCCAAGACGCCAACGTTTTGCTAAACAACTGGTCTCGTGGTTTATCTGAATTGATGGATTTGGTGACCAAAGCCAACCATCTGATTAACCGAGAAGAAATGGTGCACAGACATTTGTTAAGCAATGCTGCTGCGACCGCCCAAGACTAAGTATAAAAATACACGCGTCCTCTTCGTTTTTTTCGCTTAAATTTTTTTGTCTCTGCCTTTTTTTGTCCATCGAGTTTTACACCTTGACGTCGTTTTCTCGGCATGTCAGCTCTTGGAACTCCTCGTGTTTTTGCGAACCTGACAGTATCGCTTTTTAATTCGCACCCGTCCAGTATGGCTTTGTTTCATCTTTCCTATAGTATCACCGCCAAAAGCTGCGTGTGACTGCCCTTATCGGTGCATAGGTTTTTCAGGTTAATCTTAGGGAGAGGTTAGAAATGAGCGACGAACCCCGCCCTCAAGAATGCATCAGTTGATGAGCTGCTCTGATTAAGGATATTGAAGGATTATTGGAGTTGTGGAGGAGCGAACCGTTTTTCCCTGAATTGATAGACCCTTTCAAAAGGTCAAATTTTAATGACCTGCCTGCAGAGGATTCCGCTGACCTTATCGAAACGAGAAATCAGCTTCATACTAGCAAATTTATCCCCCAACTTCTGCATATAGGTCATTCAACTTTGAAACCAGGAACGTTTTTCTTGAAGAAATACACTTTCATGTCACATTCTCTCTCAAGCGTTAATGGTTTTGCGTAACTTTGGGGCTAGTGGTATTCGTATGTCAAAAAGCTAGGCCAACGCCAAATCCATTAGATGTTAGAAACCGAGGTAATAGCCCCGGAAGTGTCGTCCCGGCAATCGTTTGTATTTCGGGAGGGCTGGAGGGACGAATTTCCCGGAATGGTCGTATTGGAGTATCTGGGAAGGAAAACCCCGCCTTGATCGCGTGCTTCTCCCGCCTTGGTGTAATGATGATTGGGTAAGACGAGAAACTTTTAATTCACACTGTTCCTACGCGGCTTACTAGTAAGTCGATTACGTAGTCGACTTCGAGTTGACTTGCAGCGCAAGTTTTGTTTAGACAACCGCGCTGCTTTTCCATCAGGTATAATCAACTTTCAATTAACTGTGAAAAAGATACAACTTTTACCCTTCTCTTCATTTTAAGAAAATTAAGGTGAACAGTTTTTAAGACAAAAAGTAATAATTTTCAATAAACAAGAGTTTCGTATATCAACAAATTACTAATAGTGTACTAAAAGTGTAGTTTTAATTGGCATGAAGTAGTGACGACGTTAAAATTTACTTATAAGCGTATCAGTTCGATGACATATTTGTCTGTATCCATAGTCTCAACGCAACAGTTGTGTCCGACAAATGTATTGCCTTTTAAGTAAAACCCAGTGATTACAAAAGTGGGACATTAGAGTGGTGCAAGTATGTCATGCCTACAGCAAGACAAGTAATTTTGCAACTACCTTATTATGCAAAAGACACAATATGTCCAACAGTGACAATGACGTGTGACCTGCTATCGGATCTAAACAAGAAGTTGTACCACCACGCTCATGTTGGTCAAAGCCATGGAACCTTGTATAGAGAAGCTCCCTCATTTGCATAGTAGCGCCAAGTCGCATGAATAAGAACGAAGAAAACACGTTCAAGCCGCCCAAGTAGTTGACTTCATTGCTGGCTTTTGATTTAGGCTCGCAAGTCGGCTTGCAAGCGCTCCTCCCCCATTTCTGCTTTAGGGGGCCGCGGAAGTCCCGCCCAGCTTGATGGTCCTCTGGTCCTGGCGGTGTCTGCCGGCAGCATGAATGGTTTTCGTTTTAGTTTGGATCAGTTCGGGGCTTTGATAAGTGCGTGATCACCGAAGTGGTGCGGAGGGCTTCTCTTGCATAAGGAACACAAGTTCACGAACAAACATTTGGAAACTTGCATTAATTCGCAAAATATTTTCGTGTTGTGCGTCTTTAGTTTGAGTCGCGGTCTTCTTCATGTGCATTGCAAAATAACTAGTACTGGACCATTTACTCGTTATTTTGACTGGTTTGGTTATTTACCAGACGTGCTTCGATTTGCCTATGACTTGGGCTGTTACTGTAATTCCCCAAATTGCAAGGATTTCTGACCAATAACAAACTTCCCAACTCGCGAGCCCTAATCGGCTGTTGACGTAAAGCTAGTTCGCTTCCTTTCGAAAATTCGCGTCAAAAACCGTGAGCCCGTGCCTTGTTACGGCATGGATCCTCACCAGGAAGACTTGGAAGGCTCCATGGTAAGTCTCTCAAATTCTTCGTATCCCCCCCATCTTCAGCGGTTTTATATCTGCCCACATTTAGTTCATCTGAGTGCTATTTAGCAATCGAAATTCCCTACCTCCGGATGTCGGATGTGGCGGTATGCTTCTCTAAAAGTCAAAGTTTCCCGACTCGTTAATTCCAAGAAATCGAAAGCCCACAGTCCTCACACATTGTATTCTACTCCGAAGAGAGCGGAAGAGAAAGAAAGAAAAAGAAAGAGATGAACAAAGATGCAAAAAGGTTATTTACGGCTTAATGAGGTAGCGAAAGTAAACATGACTTCAAACATTCTTTCATTAATTCATAATTAGTTAATTATAGTCATTGCGATTAGCCAAACGTTGTTTGACGTCGTATGGGGAATGAAGGCCAAGAAAGTAAGCGAGGGGAGTTGAATAAGTTGAATAGAGGGACCTTAGTGCCACACTTATTTATACAAGACTTGTTTAGTTGTTATGCCCGTCGAAAATCTTACGAGTGAGGATAGCAGAAGGTCCAATAGCAAGTCTAATAAGTAAACAGGCTCGGCTTATCAGTCAACGGGGTGTTGGCCCATATATCCTGGCGGAATTTGCAACGCTTGTTTGCCAAAAGGGCGCCACCCCGATCGCGGCTTCCACCCTCACACTCATTTAAAGCATTTCTCGCCATTTCCTTTTTCAACAGGGAAAAAACTTACTGCCTAAACTATGCAAAAGGAGTGCCTTGTGTGAGCTTTGGAATTTTTATCAAGAACGGTGGCCTCCCCACACAAACTGCGCTATACTTTTGCTACTTGGAACGTACTAGATGGGTTTTGGGGGGGTTGGAGGGTTTGAATATCGAGTTCGGGGAAATTGAGGGGTGGTTTAATTCCTAGCAAACAAAAGGTAGTCCGATTTTAAATGGTGAACCTTTTTCATTCCTACGAGGGATCTATGCACTGCCCGCAAACTGAAAAACCGAATGAGAAAGGAAACTCCTCCCTTTTTCGATATGGACCCCAAAAGGGGGTTCTTTATCTTGAGAAATGGGGGGTTGGGGAGGAAAGGGTAAAAATTTTTGCTAGGTCTATGCTAATCGACACCCAGCAGTACACATCGTGAAGGATTGTTGGGTTGTGGGGCACTTTTTGGTTTTCTTGTTCTTCCCATTTTTGATATTTGAATTCCTCCCTAGCCCTCCCTTCCTGGTGGTTAGGGAAGTCAAGAAACGATGCAGATTGAGGGTTGGAAATAGGGCGAATTCACTTTACGAGTTGGAAAACTTGCCAAGGTTCAATTTTTTTCCTTTTTGGATTTCAAATCGGGTCGCTTCTATATTCGCCCATTTAACCCTTTCTCGGTGCAACTGGGGTGAAGGGGAAAGGCCGGGGTTGAAATTGCGATAAGAAAGGGTTAATTTAATCAAATTTCCTCGGGGCTGTTCCAAGTCTAAAAACACAGCGTACACTGGAGTTGCCAACCTTGTTAGGACTTGAAGGGAGAGGTATTATCCATTGGGGGGATTTCAATGCCGATTTCGTGCCCAACGTTTGATCAGTACTATTACTTTGATTGACACGCAATTGGAGTTTACTTTCAATTGAATCTGTATTTATCAAATGTATCAGAGCCAAGCCAAGTTTCAATTAGAGCGATGGTGATTGGAAATGCATTCATTCGCGCGGGTAGAAGGGTTTGACCTGACGTGACCTGGCCAAATTCATGACAACTGTCAATGGACAAGCCTTGCCAACTGAAGACTCAAGTCTCAAGGGGTCCTACGCCTAAAGTGTGCAAGCTGAGAACTTGTGTGGCCTTCTACCTTGATTAGAAGTGAACCGCATTGGAGGGTTTAAGAAGGGAGATTTAGCTCGAAATCAGACATTTTTAGCTTGCAAATTGGAATCGGTTCGGAGAAGCTTAGCGTTTGGGGGGAGCTTGATGGCCTGATTGACGTGCCATCAAGTTTTTGGAGCATTTTGGGTTTGGGTGCCTGAGGACGAGGGAGTTTTTAATTTGGACACCTCGATTTGAACATGATCAGATTTGCATGCTAAAGGTATGACTCCACGAAAGCCACGGTCGTTGTTCCGAGGTGTGGGTTAAGTTCATTTACTTGTGAGTTGGGCAAATCAAGTGTGACGACCGATAAGCACGTGGGACATATAAGAGCGAAAAGCGAGAGGCTCCTATATGGAATGCCTTGATTAGAATTCAACACTGAACTAACAAAGAATAGATCATTTGGCGTGAAATCAGGTGTCGACTCTGTACTTTCTTTTGGTTAGGAAATTCATTCTAGAGAAAAAAACTGCCAGAAAAATAAACGTGAGCATAAGTCTTCTCCATTTTGGCAAGTCGTAGTTGCAGTTTTGCATGGCAGGTTTCCTATATTATTCTTGTGTCCAGTTTGAAGAGGAGGGAGCATGGATAGAGTGACCTTTGGGTGAAGTTGAAGTCGAAAACTTAGGAATAGGAGGAGGAGAGGAATTGGAAGGTTTTTACATTCTGCAGGGTGATATTGCGTTAAATAAAAAGTTCAAGAAGGCAGGAAAAGGAGGGGGGTGTTCTTATTTTCGGGGTTCTGCGACTTGGTGTCGCCTTAAGATGGATGTAACTTCCTTGTCGGCAGAAATGGGGGGGCCTGCTTGGCTGTGTTTGCCCTGTAATCAGAGGCGAGTACGAACCGAGAGAACGAGAAACGCTGACCTTTTTTTTATTATAGTTGTGCTATTTTATTTTGGTCCAAGTTGCGTCTGTTTCTTCTTTCCAAGTCATTTAGATTTCCCATATTTCCTAACGTTAATTTCCCTTATTTTCCTAAGTTCGGTCATTGTTTACGGACGAGATTTGGGGTGAGGAAATGGAGAGAATTTTGATTAGGATAGCAGGAAAGAATGCAGGTGTTTATTGACATAAGCATAGAGGTATAGTGGATGTATGTGTTTGTCCCGGTGCGACAAGTATGAGGATTTCCTTTCCCCCGACGTTTTGCGGCAGAATGAGTAGGCTGGGTGATGACAATGGGCCGTGGTTGACTTAATGAGGTGGTGGAAAATTTTCTTGTTGTGGAAAATTTGCTTGTTGCATTAAACGGGCTCTGGCCAATGCATGCCCGCCTTAATTCAATATTGACCTCCTCGATTCCGAGCGTTAGAGCGAAGCCCTATCGCGCCAAACAAGTTCTATACGGTTTTGAAATGGACGTTTCTTCTTCTTTTCCTTCGTTTGGTTTTTCCAAGTGTGCTAACCATCTGACCTGTTAGGTGGTGCATCGCCGGAAAGCCGGAGCGTTCTGGAAATGACTTTCATTGTTGACTTACGCGTTGATTGTTTCCCCTCTTTCCTTTTGGGGCCGGCGAAAATTTCGTTAGCAAAAAAAATAATCAAATAAAAGGGGCAAATTAAGTAAGCTTGAGCTTTAAGTAGCTTTTTGGATCCAAACAGGAATGCATATAAAAGAAAGTTAATGTGCAGAAATATAATAAAGTAGAATGGGCAAATTAAGTAAGCCTGAGCGTTAAGTAACGAGGAAAGCATTCAAAAGAAGTGTACAAAAAGGGTGAATGTAAAAGAAACCTTAATAAAAAAAACATAAGAAATGTGTCTATTATGGGGTTGATTGGATTACATGTCTTGAAGAAGGCACAACGGAAACCTTAGCATGTCCAGCTACTATCAAAACTTTCTTGTTCAATGGATTAAATTTCAAAATTGACTTATAGGACGTTATGATATAGACTTGTGAAAAAGAAAAGGGAAAGTGAAGCCTTAATTTTAGTTTAATTGGCTTTGCGCCGGGTTAGGAAATCTTGGAATTTTTGTTTTATTGGACTTGGGTCTGTTATGTACGGGGGAGGGGCTCTGTTTTGGTTCTTCTTCCAAAGTTGGATCCCAAGGACAGTTTTTGATATCAGGCAAGAGAGCATACGATTATTAAAAGCAGACACCTGAGGTCAAAGGTCGTTTATGGTTGGGGAAATATGAAAGAGAGAAAAGAGCACCATGGTGTGAGTTGCTCATGCCTTTTGATTTGCATATCCATAAGAAAAAGGTGCCTGTTATCGTGAGTAAAAAGGTGACTTGTAATGCACCACACAACGACAAATAGTTTTAGAAACGAAAGATTTTGACTGGGCGAAAAAAGAATCGGCAGCGAAATCAAAAAAGATAGCCCGTATGGAGTATGGAGATGAAGGATCGACAAAAAAGTCAGACGAGATTTGGGATGCTGATGGGCCCTTGATAGCTTGCTTATAATCTACCTTTTCAGGGGGACCCATTTTTTGTATTTTTTTTTTGAGGGGGAAGGATTTGAGTTGGTAATGAAGGGTGTGGGTGGCACTTTCTGAGTTGTGCCCAGCTAGGGGAAATTTGTATAGGATTGATATAAAATTGTCTTAAGGTCTCCACGAGCTCGGTTTTCCTGGTTATGGGCGTGTGATTAGCATATCAAACTTATTGCAAAGACGCCCAACTGATGCCAAGAGTTGTGGTCGCTTATGCGTATGATCGGTATTTCGAGTTTGGGGCAGACTTTCTGGTCCAGAAAGACCCCCTGTATTGAACAATTTATCAATCGCCCGGGTCCGATTGGCCATTCAAACTGGTGGTGTTTCCTTGTCCTAAACGGTTATGATTCCTCTAGGATTCTCCACCCTTTTGGCTAGAAATTCCGTACGCAACACATTCTCTTCTTTACATTCAAATTCAGAGTCAAGTTTTCAAACTTTTTCCGATTCCAAATGTCTCTTTTCATCCTTTCAATTTTTTTTTTCAAATAATACTTTCAATGCTCAATTTGTAGCAAATTAACTAGCGATATAATGGAAATTCGTTTCGGAACAAGTTCTTTTCTTCAACTTGAAATTCAAATCCCAGTTTTCAATCTTTTTCCGATCCCAAATGTGTATTTTTCATCATTTCAATTCATCTTTTCAAGCAGTCTTTACACGCCTGAGTTTGTGACAAGCTAACTAGGGGGAAGTAATCCAATTTTACGTTGTCAGTTCGATCTTGCCTTGGGACAAGAGACCAGAGTGAAAATAAAGGAGAAAAAGGGTTGAGAGTGTTTTTTTATTTTTATAGGGCTTGTTTACAAGGTGCGACTGAGGTTGTTTGGGGCTGAAAGAGATGTCAGGTACCCCCTTAAAAAAGGAAGTCGAGTTGACAGTGACAGAAAGGTGAAATTGGAGGAAGAACTAGTTCTTGAGTTCGATTTCCAGACTTTTTGAGTTGGATGGTGCTAGAGAGCAATTAGGCAAATGTGGGTGGAGGAGAAGAAAGGGAAGTAAAAACTGACTAGAGGTTCTTCGTATCATAGTTGTTGGTATTGTTGAGTGTGAATGTCGGACTCTTGTTGGGGATCCCTTTGGGATGTTGATTCGTGAGTGTATCTGTGTGTGTTATCTGTGTATGGCCCCCACAAGAGTGGCTCGGTGTGGCGCCCCCTGCCAGGGGTTAACTTGGAAGGCCAAAGCCCCCCTACCTGAGCTCTGTCTCATTTCTCACCCTGATCGTTCTCCCCACCTTGCTTTGGATGCGGCCAAAAGGAGGGAGCCCCGCATTGCATGTCATTTCCATATGAAAAATGTACAATGAAAAAGAGTGTTTGGCTCTGTTTGCCTTTCAAGCTTCTTTTTTCTCTTCTTTCCTTTATGATTCTAGAGGGTTAAATGCTTCAAGTACCAAGACATGCAATACCTTTCCAAAAATTCAGACCAAAAATAAAATGCTCACTTATTCTCCTTTTTTATTTATTTTTTTCATTTTGGAACTCCCAACATGTTTTCGTGGGGGTGTTTTAACAGATTCAAACCTTGAAAGCGAAAAAAAGTTCATAAGCTCGCGTACATGTGACATTCTATTGTGACGGGGATTTAGATTAGAACAGTTAGGGAGGATGGTAAAGCAATGTTGCCCTTTTTTAAAAAAATATTTCCTTGGGTTCTTTTTATGAAAACGCGTTGAGAGTCAAGAGGCACAAGAGGCCTCCTATTGCTGCACGGTCAGGGGCCTTCTGTATGGGCAGAGACGTTGATAAAGTGCAACAATAGGCGCGGGAGACCCATCTTGGGAGCAATTTGTCCGGAGCTTTTATGCTCATGGACTCCTTCATTGGTATTTGCCGGGGGTTTTATAGTTTGTTGTTTGTTATCTATCGATGGCATGAAAAATGACTGCGTTTTTTCTTTGTTTTTGTATTTTTTGCTTTGGCTTTCCTCCCCTTCGTTGAATGGCAATTGGGGGGCGTGTGAGCAGCCTCGATTACGCATCCTCAACAATGAAAATGATGGAGGACGTGTTGTAAGGCTTCTTGAATAGGTACCATGGCAACGCATCGTGATTGGAGCTTGTGGCTCGCTTTTTTTCATAGAGAAGTGAACGGGATTCTGCGCCCTTTCTTGGGATACCAAACGTCATGAGCGAAAGATATTCTCGCCGAGGATTTCTGGATAATAGCTGCAGCGCGAGTCAGGTCATTAAAACGTGGTGGGAGGGGGCTAAATTTGGACTTGAAATGGTCTAAGTTGGTCCGCCGTTGACATTTTACCCTCTTTTACCCTCCTTTTTCGTATCCACAGTTGAAATAATAAGACTCGATAGTCCGACCCACCTTTTTTGTATTTATTTTTATTTTGATGTTTATCGGGCATTGGCTCGTTTTGTAAGGCGTTCTGCTTTTTGTAACATGACACACATACACGTTCAACTTGCGGTGCTTTCGATCACTTCTTATTTGACTTCGAACACAATTAGCTTTGAAGGAAAGGTTTCCGTTATTGGCGTGGGGAAATCTTGGTTTGGTTGATAAATACATCAGCTTGGATGATTTTTCGAGAGGATGGTTTGCGGGGGAAAGGGAAAATTCGGTTGGTGTTACTTGTCAGAAAAATCCGTCACTTCCGTCCATTAAACCGGTGTGTGGCAGCATACTTAATTTTCCGTTTCCATTAGTGCAAAATCGCTCGAGCGTATCAAAACCGGGTAACTTTAATGAATACAGAGTACTTGGAAATCCATTGCTTAGTTTGTCGGTTTCCATTTCTCAAGTCTCCCAAGTTATAAAAGTCAAAATCCACAGCACAATACTTCATATGCGGTGAAATCTGGAGGCCAGATCAGTTGCACAGAAGAAAAAGCCCATCCACAGCTACTTTATATATACATATAGATTTCGCTGAGCGTCTGGGGACATGCACAGTAGAGGACGGAAGAAACTTTGACGGGGATTAATGAGATTGGTGGGAGGAGTAGCAGAGATATCAATTTGAATGATTCGTCTTCTTGGCTGCGACTCGGATTTTTCAGATCCATGCCGCGTGGGTTCCAGAGGGAGCGGGAGAACAAGGAAAGGACAAGCAGGGTGTATATATCAAGACTCCACACACACTTTGTAAGAAGTTCCGAAAGAGTGTTTACGATCTATATCTGATTTTCTTGTATTTCCAAAAGAAAAGAAAAAGAGGTAAAGTGCAACTTGTGCACAGGCACAGGTTTATTTATATCAGAAGAAGGATTGTCTTTTGGTGGACGCGGACATGGGAGAGAATCATTCCTCATGACTTCACCTGTGAATGTGTGTGGCATTACATAGACACACACAAGGGCAGGGTAGCCGGAGTATAATTAAAAATAGCGGGTTGATAGATCTATAATTAAAGTCGCGCAGCTGTCCTGCACCCAGGCGACACGTGCTTTTTTGGGTTTCCGCTCTTAGAATCAACATTATTCACCCGTAAGCACGGATCATTTTTAGCAGGACCTCGGAGTACAGAAAAAAATGGGAAAGAAAATAGGGAAAAAATTTCTCATCAACTTAATGACGTTTTAATGACTCACGTGTGCCGCATTTCTGTACCCATGGTGAAGAGGGTGCAAGTCTTGCGATTCTTGACAATGACGCTGAGATACAAGAAAGGAGAGGAAGCGAAAAAGCGGAGAAGGAAGCTTGATTAGCTTTTTTGCTATTTTCGTCGTTTTTTTATTGTCTGCCAGCGCCAAATACCATCGCTCTATGGTAATGGCAATGGCGTTACCACCTTGGCAATCATCCCAATGACGCCAACATGCATCACACACAGACACACACATTCAAACTCACACACACATACACACACACAAGTCCTTTGAAGCCTTTTTTTCGGGTGCCACCCCATTGCCCGAAATGACAACCGCATACCGTATCTCGGCGAAAAGAAAATAAACGTTGTTCTTGGGAAGTTTTGGCTATGCAAAAATAAAAAAAGGAGGCGGAGAGTGTAATTTACAATACAATGCCTGCCTATAGTGTTCGTTACTTTTTTTGAGTGGTTCGGAATCTCGCGAGGTATTCCCGGATGTTTCTCCTGAACGCGAAACCAATTAAAGGCTTCGACTTTTTTTAATGTTTTCGTTCAACTATGCTAACTCGCAACTGTGCTAACTTTCTTTTCCTTTTTCATTTCTCCGTCATTTCTCCCTTTTCATTATTGTAGCGTGCTTAATCGTCTTGTCAAAGCCCCCGAGTTCGCTAAATCGTTTTGAAATGGATGGCAGACGAGTTATAAACGAAGAAAATTTAGTTTCGGAAGTTATTAATTAGTCTTTTGTGGACGCTTATCGAATTCGATTGGGAGTCTAATCAAGTTTCGTGCAGGGAAAATGGCGAAGGAAGCTGGCAATTGTCGGTCTGCGTCGACATCGTGTGCATGATTTGAATCTCATTAAATGGCTTCATGGGGTCCCTCACATCAAACTATACTGTCAATCTTAAATTACCGCCTTGTTTTCCATTGCAGAACGATTTTCAATTTATTAAACGGGTTGAAACTGTGACTGTTGTTTTCTCGTTCTGGAAAAGCCTTTTTTGTCATCCAAGATCCGATACGCCTAGTGAAAAGTCTTCGTGTTCTGTGACAATCTAAAAGTTCCCGTACATACCTTAGCTATGAGAAATGAGAACTATGAGAAATACGCTACCTAAAAATCTATCCTTGGGCTGTGCATTAGTTGCTAAAAGAAGAAGTTTTGTTTCAGATTGCTTTGAAATCTGACAAGCCGTTTTTGAGAAGTCTTGTTCGAATGTTCGACGACTTGATTTGGGACATACGGTGCTGCTACGACAAACCGTGGTCATAAGTTGTACTTTTCAGAAGCAAAACAAACGTGGAAACTTTGCCTGCAATTAGCTGTTTCTTTTTTACTTTCTTATGCAAGGCTTTCGCAAAACCCTAACAAGCATCAATGCCATCTGTGACTGTCTCGCATGTAAATGGGGGCCGTAAGTTACTCACTCATTTTCATTTAACAGTGATTTTCAATGTATTCAAGGGTTGAAACTTGGACCGTTGTTTTCGCGTTTTGGAAGAGGTCTTTTTATCATCCAAGATTCGATACGCCCAGTGAAAAGTCTTCGTGTTCTGTGACAGTTTTTAAATTACTGAATTATTTTCCATTTCAGAGTGATTTTCGATCTATTAAACGGGTTGAAACGTTTAAACTATTTCTTTTATTTCTTTTTGGAAAAGCGTTTGGCCATCCAAGATCCGATACCTATACTATACTGAAAAGTCCTCGGGTTCTGTTATCCCAAGCTAAAGTCAGGCTTGGGTTGGTATGTCTTCTTATGAGAATTTTTTTGCCCTATCCTTCCTTCGTTTGTTTGGAGAAGAGCGTCAAAGAAGAGCACATCACCTCTCGCGCCGAACAATCTTCATCAGCCAGCAGCAATGAAGAGTGGTGTTGACATGGGCGTAAGGCCCAAGAATCTGAAGGTCTTGCGTGGAGTGTGTTTTGGCAATGCCTCGTCATTGTCACATTGTTGTGCTGGGCATCCGAGAGAATCATCTTGTTCCATCTTTCAGACCGTAATTCAATTTCAAGTGGCTTGCAGTAGCTAAACACAATCTTATAACAAAGTCTCTCTCTCTCCATCACTTTAGGCTCTTTTGCTCTCCCAGTGAGAGGAAGAGGAAAGCAAAACCAGTTTTCAAGACATATAATCCTCCCCAAGAAAAAAAAGCCGGGGATTTTATGGACTCGGGAGTCCACGTTTTGTTGTCTTATTTGGGTGTGTGTAGTGTACCCCTGAGTTTGACAAAAACTGTAGATAACCACCTGGTGATGATCAATTAATAATTTTTTAATGTCGTTTTTTCTTACTAGTCGGAAGGCGAGGGCAGCGACAACGATATGACGGGCGATAACGGAGATTATCACGATGCGGCCGATGTTCTTGGGAATCGGTACAAAACGCAGGTAAAAAACTAAATATAAACATGTATAAATAAATAAAAGTAAAGCAAAAAGAAGTACGCTTACTGCATTTAGATGTATAATTTGGGGGGATCATTCGTAAACGCAAACGAGTTGATAATGATAGTTATACTCGCTCCCCGTGCGAATGTTTAATGACAGGAAGAGCTTATTTGCATACAAAGCATTTGAGCGTGCGACCATTTTATTATTCTTGGCTGGGTTAAGGCTTGGACTCTTAGATATTACGATTATTATCATAACGTTAAAAAGAGTTTTCTTTTAATGTTCGAGATCCATAAAAGAGGAAGTCATAAACTGGGGTAGCAATGGAAGATAATGGGTGATGATTAATGTATAATCGTAGGTAAAGTTATTATCCAGTTTTCGGGGCACCGCGAATTGTCTTTTTTTTTCTTTTTTTTTTTTTTTTGTTTACCGACTTTTGGGATGTCAGCGCATATTTGGGGGTTCCAAGAAGTTATAGAGGAGTTTCGGGGTTGGCTCTTTGGTGTTGTTGCGCTTTTTTGGGGTCTTTTTGTGCAACCACAAATGGCGTCTAACGAGACGGGCTAATTACTAAGTTGGCGGGGCTTTGGCTCGGCAGTTTTATGTCGACGGTTTTTCAGAGAGCAGAGATCTATGCATAATGTCATGATGGGAGTTGTTATAAAGGACCTTGATATTGCAACTGTCGTGGGTTTCTGCAACCGAGCCGTAAACCCGCCAACCAGAAGCACTCGCATAGACACTTGAGCTTTTCTCAGAACTTAAAATGAAAAAATAATAGTCCCAGGAAAAGCCAAACCTGCCATTATAGCTCATTAATATGCACCGGCTAGGAACGAAATGTTTGTTTTGCGCTGGCTTCTTCTTCTTTCGATGCCCAAAGGGAAACACAAAAATAAATAAAAAAAGGTTTTCTTTCAAAAGATTTTTATTTCAAATGGTTGGGTTCTTAACGGGATTGGGGATCCAAAGAATAGCAGCAAATTAATGCGGCCGTATGGTAGTCTAATTTTAGGGATTTATTCCATATTATTCGCCGGGCGAGACCAACGTTCTCCCTTTTGAAAAACTAAGCCATATAGATATCTCAGGCAACGTTTTCTGGACTGACTTGGGTTTCCTTTTTACCCAGGTTTTCGGTAATCGCAACAGTTGACCTGTGAATACTTGCGTCTTTTTTTTGTGGAAAGAGAGGAGGGAGGGCTGACAAATGCGAGTGATAACGCGGCAGGTGAAAAACTGTCACTCGCCCTGTCTTCCTCGCCTTTGGTCCAGCTTGAATTATGCGACCTGCAGGGCTGATCAACCTGTTGGGACACGCCACTGCACTCGGTGTGTGTTTTAGCTACCCAGAGCGCATTCACAGCCAGGACCATGTATAAAATTCCGGCAACGCGACACAAGGACGGCGGTTCCATAATCTTTCAATACCAATAGCATTTCGACTATATCAAGAGCATTTCTTTCAATACCATTAGCATTTTCCACACTACTAGCATTTCGAGTAGGTTAAGTTTAGTTAGGTTATACCTAGGCTAGACGGGACACGTTAATGATCATCAACTCCGAGTTAATCCTTCTACCTGAGTTAAAGACATTGAATTTGTACGTATTTTGTTGGTGATCATTAGCTTGATGATCATTAACTTGTCCCGTCTAGCCTAGGTATTAGGTTATGGAACAGTAGTGCTTGTGTCGGGTACATCGTAGTCCTTCTGTCGAGTAATTCTTGTGCCAACGTCCCAAAATTCCGCCTTTTTGTTCCAGATTTGGCATGTAAACTAAGAATTGGGGAAGTAAACGGCAAGTTAGTCAAGTAAAAGCAGATCAAATTTAATACCAATAACTTACTATTGTATAGTCAGTACATTACGTAACCGTTGAATGAACTCGCTCCCAATCAATTGTGCCCGCAAGGAAAATCGCCAAGAAACTACAATGCGCGTCATTGGAATGTTTCGATTTGGGTTGTCTTTAGCTCAGTCTCCACATTGCAACCTATTTAATTTTTTAAGCAAAAAAGCTCCTGTAACCGCAGAAATAGTTCCAACAAAGGAAAAAACTGATTGGGCAAGAAGCCTACAATGCTTCCCGTGACATTCCTTGTGAAAACCACATAGAGGAAAAGTTGGTCATGAAACGGAAATTTCGTTTGGATTTCTTTTTTTTTTAGATGTAGTTGTTGCTTATCTGATGGTAAAACGGTTTGTCTTGTTTCCTTTTTGCACGCGACACAGGAACGCGATGGCGACGACATGGAGGAAGATTTGAAAGCACAGCAAGCCTTCTTCCGCCAAGCCGAAGCAGCCGCGGTGCAGAATTTGGTGCAATCGCAGTTGGCCGGCCACATGCAATCGCAGTTCCCAGGTTTAAACAGTTACCCGCCGTTTCCGTCTCCCTTCAACTTCAACCCCCAACTCCAAGCGCAGTTGCAAGCTCAACTGCAAGCGTTTACTCAATCCGCTATGCAAGCCAATCCCAGCTCGCCGACATCCAATCCCTTATTAGCCATGAACAACCTGAGCAACAACGGTATGACCGGCCACGGTGCAGGCCTCACACCCGGCTCCAACAACAACAATAACCTCCATTCGCTCCTGCATCATTCGTCCTCCACCGGGAACCTGAAGAAAGACACGGGCTCCAGCAACACCAAGCTGAGCATCAAAGAAGAAGCGGATTCCCGGCCAGGGTCCACCTCGACGTCCACACCTTCGCCTCCAACCACCTCGCTGCGATCCCCCAACAGTCTCAACCCATACCTACCTGCTCTCAACACCTTGGTGAGCGGGACTGGCGGTAACACGAGCGTCGGCGGCTCCAACAATGCTAATCTCGGAGCACCCACGGCGCTACCGGCGCATCCTCCCTTGACCCCATCGCCGTCATCCGATTCACCCCAACAAGAGAACAACACACCGCGTATTTCGGGCTCCTCTTCCCAACAATCTTGGACTTTCGAGGAACAGTTTAAACAGGTAAAAGACTCCTCCCCTAAACTTTTCCGTCGTAATTTCCTTATTGGACTCAACCTTGTAACCATCTTTTTCCTATTTGATCGCCTTTTAATTTCAACGGATGAGTTTACATGCGAATAGGGGTAAATCAACATTCGTACAGCACCGCATTCAATCTTCACACTTGGTCGCGCTGGCTGAAATTATTTTACATTCGTATTCATTTATATGCACTCGATCATATAAACCTGCGCATTCATGGTTGAGTTAATTGTGTTTGCGTGAACATACGGTACATTTGTAGTTAGTTGTAACAGTTTTACTGCGAGATTAAGGGTAAAAAAGGAAGTTGAGGTTTATGCAGAGTTAGTGCGGAAGTTTTCATCTAAATTTAGTATTGGGGCGGAGGGAAAAACAAGAGGCAGATCAACAAGGACACATCGCGAGATGAGAGTGATGGGTGAATAACAAGAAACAAGAGGGGATAGAAGAGGGAGGTCATTAAGCAAAATTTTTGGCACATGGTGATAATGAAGCTACGGGCTAAAACTGTTTTGCCGAGATACATTACATATGGTCGCTGAGTCGGATATTTTTGAGAAGTGCCACACCAACAGCGCTTCTTACAGAAGGGTTCATTAAAAACTCGCAGTCTTCTCTCTGCTTTCTTTCTTTCTTTCCCCCAAGTTTTTGATCATGACGAAGGCAGTTAAAAGCTCGCGAGTATGCAAGAGGAAGAGCGATGATAGATATGCAAAGGCCTATCAGTTGTTGTCTTTGGCCTGCGTTATAGATGTCGGGAGAAAGATGTTGTGTGGGGGGTGGGGAATCTAAAATTAGGGCTCGGGAACTTGATGAAGAAACAAGGGCGGACGAGACAAGCAGCTAAATTTGTTATGGACTGTGAAATCTCCGACTTTTGATAAAAGAGGCCAAGAGTGTATCATACATAGCTTTCCCGGTTCAAAAGCTTATCAACTGATGAGACGTGTGCCACGCGCTTTTTTAGTTTCTAGCTTGTCGCTCGAAAACAAGCTCGAAAGGCTCACAAGACAGCGTGGTCGTTATGAATGAACGCCTGTTTTAGTGATCTTGGTTTTTTTATAGGCCCACCAACCTCTTCTTTCTTTTTTCTCGGAGAAAGGGGGAGGCTGTGTATTTTTATTATTTTTTTCTTTAAAAAAAACTCGGGGGAAGAGGGGTTCAAGATGTTGGAGCGGCTCAAGTGAGAGGTAGGAGAGGGTGAGAATTTCAAATGGCATTTTTTGGAAAAGCTCCTGATGAGCGAGCGCGTGCACACGGATAAGGCGCTGCAGCTTTCTCGAACGGTTAAGGTATTCACAAAAAAATTCCCACCCCCGAAATGCTGTAATCGTACCAACGCTACGCTTGGCAGCTAGCCTTCCTCCGCGCTTTTTGCTCCATATGGACACCACATGGACCCATACTTTCTTCGACTCCAGGGATTGAGAGAGGGAGAGCACAGCAGAGCTATTGAAATCATTCGGGATCGAAGCTGCTAAGAAAAAAGGAAGAAGAGGAGTAAGAAAAGGGAGAGAAGGTCCCCCTACCTTCCCCATTTTTGGGTGCCTTTTACAACCGAGAATGCTTCCAGAGGCTCGTCATTGACTTCCCCAAAACTATGTTAATTTTAGAAACACAAGGGAGAGAAGCTGAGAGACCCCCAAAGGGAACCGAAAAGATTTTTTGATATTTCTCCCCCTACGAAATATACAGAGCCCAAAAAAAAAAGTCACGTGACCCAAACCTTACACACGGGGCCCATTCTTCCAAGTGACTAAACGCGTTTGATCTCAAACCGATGTCTTTTCAACAGTGATATGAAAACACAAAAGGAGGTGTGGTCGTTTGGGAAACTCCTTAGTTTGATCACAAACCGAGGTCTTTCTTTTAAAACAGTAATATACCGAGATCTTTCTTGTTAAACAGTAATATATCGATGTTTTTCGTTGTAAACAGTAATATATCGATATATTTCTTTTTAAACAGACGTGTATCGATATGTTTCTTTTTAAACCGAATATATCGATGTCTTTGTTTGTAAACAGTCATATAAAAACTGAAAAGGGTGTGGTCATCGAAGTGCCTTCCCTTGGAAAGTCCCTAACGAGTCAAGATGGCGTCTTTTTGCTTTGCATATCGCACCCTCGCGATAAGATGTCAAACAAATCTGCGTCTCATTCGAACAATTTGGCTAGGAAATGGAGAAAATAAGGATTTCAACCCGGCTTTGGGGCTGGCAGACACGGAGGAGTCCCGGTGTTTTGTTTTGCATTTTATTTACCCTTCCCAGGGCCCCGTGTGTGTTTGTTGAGCTCTATGGGAGGAGGAAAAAGGGAGTTGAGGGTTGAAGATAGATAGGCCTTACGGGGGCGGGAGCATTGGTTGGTGGTTTTGTGGAGAATTGAAAGACATCGAAAAAGCTCCAAGAAGCGAAAAAGGGGTTATATGCAAAAGATCAGCTTTCATCGCGGTTCTCCCGTCCGCCAATTATTTGCAAGTCTCTTCTTCTTTTTCTCTATTTCTCTGTCTCCTCTTTTACTTACTTCCATCTCCTCTTTTACTTACTTCCATCTCCGCTGGCATGGAAAAGCATGTCTAAATGTCTTGGAGCCCAATGTCATGGTGCATGTGACAGGCCTAAAAGGTTTTCCAAAGTCATCTTTTTGGGAGGCCTCTGTCAATACCCAAAGTTAAGAAGGGTGGGACGACACCTTCGAACTTTTGCTTACTTACGTATATATACAGAGACCATTTCAAGTGTTTTTCGGTTGGAAGGCGTAGGTCGCCGAACGGGAAATATCTTCCCGCAACTTCCCTTCGCCAAAACTTGACAAAAGTCACATTTCAATTAAAAACAGGGACTTGTTTGATCGCCCTCAAAATGGCTCACCAATCCGCCCCTCTGTTTACTAGAAACCAAAGCCCAGTTCGGACTTGGACTTGGAACCAAAGCCGTGGTCGGAATGCCATTGGGGAATATCCAAACTTTTTTCGATCAAAAGTTTGTCAGTTTTTATCCAGGAAAGTCTTATGATTTATGTGGCTCAACTGCCAAACTTTGCGATACAAACTAAAAACTCGCGAACTTTCGGAAGCGGGATATGCTGTGAAGCAGGAAAGTTATAACTTTTAACAGCAGCGAAGGCGGAAAAGGTGCACACGGAAGGTTTTAGTAGAGCTATGCGAGGGTGATGTTTTGCATGTTGGCTAATGAAAAGTTAAATTT
The DNA here is from genome assembly GCA_003724045.1 of Lepidurus arcticus. NCBI lineage: Eukaryota > Metazoa > Arthropoda > Branchiopoda > Notostraca > Triopsidae > Lepidurus > Lepidurus arcticus. The sequence continues at coordinate 7,688 of RJJA01000237.1, read as the reverse complement.
GGGTACGGCGTGATCATTGGAACCAACGTTTTCTCCCCCTGAACCGAACCCCTACCCCTAACCAAGACGGGGAGGTCGTTTCTTGACTTTAACTTTATACTTACGGAGTGAGCGGGAGAGAAAGAGAGCAAGGAGGGTGGGATTTTAATACATTCCGGATGTGCAGCTGTTGCGATGAATAACACGGGGGTTCAAGTTGAGCGCTTTGCTGGCTGCGCTATTGCTGTGCTATTGCTATGCTATAGCGAGCCACATCTGAAGACATCAGCCATCACCATCAGGATCGGCTCTTTCTTTCCTCGCAACCGAAGAAACTCCTAAGAAGAAGGGCGTTGCACCGATGTGAGCTAATTTTATCACCCCTTTTCGGCCAAAAGGAGAACTTTGGAGATCTCGCCCTCCGAAGATCGCTTCGGGGGTAGCGACGAGGGAAAATTACTGCTTGAAACGGCTCTGACATGTCAGACAAGATTTGTCTTCGATTTCCAACCATTAATAAACCAACAGCTTCCTGTTTTTCATCCCCTTGAGCAGTGGCGGGGGGTGGGGGTTATGAAATATAGAACAGACCCAGGGTTTTATCTCAAACCACCCCCTGTTAGTTCGTTTGGGGGGAAAGAGGGTGTATATGGATGCTTAATTGGCCCCCATCTTCATTAAAAGAGCGCCTGGCTCATCAAAATCTAATCAAGAGCAGATTGAAAACGACAGAGAAGAACTTGGGAGGAAAAAAAGACGGGTGGGGGCGGATATTGGGGTGGAGGGTTTGCTCGGGTGGTAATTAATGCAGACCTTCCTCTCAAAGCGAAAAGGACGAAGAAAAGCAGTAGAAATGGATTGCTGGGCTCACAAATGGGAAACTGATGACTTTCCGAGAAATTCAATCCAAGTTAATGGAAAAGAGTGTCGCCTCGGACCCTTAGCGCTTGCCTTTGCGTTTTCTCACAGTCGTATGCCGTGTGTTTCGCTTTTCCTTCGCCGGATATCTAGAAAGTAGGGTGGCAAATGTAAACCCCCCTAAAAAACAATGGTACGCTACTCGGAAATGCTTAAAAGAAGTCCATTTAGTGTTTTTCCCAAAAGAATACAATAAAAACAAGATCTAGTGGTAATGGGAATGCGATTCTCGTGTTCCAAACCCTAGAAATCCCCCCAAAGTTCAAATCCGGCTGACCGGCATTGGGGAGGTTTCATTTTTGAAGAGGGGCTTGGCATTTGGGGGGCTTGTGCAATCGTTGGCAACTTGGACCCTGCATAATTGGAATACTCTACAGCGAGGGTGTATAGGGTTTTTGAGGTGACAGGCTAGCCAGTTGCCCCAGCATCTTGATAAAAAGTCAATGGCGTTGACAAGGTTTTTAGGCATCGTGGGTCGGATGTGGGGGGGAGGAGGGGCATTACCAAATTTCCTTTTAGTCTCGCGAGCCATTTTTTTTTCTTTCCGAGTCTGTTTTCAGCCATGTCGTAAAACTGCCATCGATTTCGTCTGAAAAACACGCAGGGAGGTTTATGGTTTTATTAGGGGGGGCCAGCTTCCCTCTGCATCTCCCTTCCAAGCATCCTTGGCAACCCTGGGCTTGTTCCCACCCCCTATAACCTACCCCCTTGTTAAGTTCGTAAAAAGGTTAAAAAGATAATGGAGTGGCGACATGATGGCGCGCAGAGTAAGAACTTTTTTTTATTTTGGTGGTCCATTCACGAAACCAGAAGGTTTGCGATGCTTCAGTGGTTCGTAAGTGGACTACTTTTTTGTCTAATTGCAACTGGACTTTTCACTTTTGGGGGGAAGGGTATGTAACCGAGTACTGGCGACGCATAACGTGGAATAACCTTCTGGTCCATGCTACATTTTCAAAAGTGTCGCCGATTTAAGGACATACACTCTATAGACTGTACGCGTTGGTTCGCTGTAGAAATGCTGTAAAAAGATAGACTTCTTCAGGGAATGTAGAGAGAAAGAGAGAGATTGTGACGACTGACGATTGGGAAAGTTGCAGCATCCAGTTTTATGGCTCATCCATCTGTCTGATGGCAGCTTGGAGGATTTCCCTTAGATTGAGATGGAGGATTTTTGGTAAGGGTATGGTATGGGCCCAAGCGCAGCTAAGAGAGCGATCGGGATAGTCAGCCAAATGCTGTTAATGGGCCCAAAAGTCCGCTATTGGACCCTTAAAGGTATCGCCTCTGAAGAGGACACAATCGTGGAATGTACCTTTTTTATTTAGTGGGGAAAAGCCAGAGGAATTGAAGGGGCAAGAAAGACTCGTGCTTAGGTCCATGCTTTTGGTGTGGTCTGCAATTTAAATTTCGGTGACAGGGAAAATCACTCGATAGAACTCGGGGAGAGGCCAGTCCAGAGTTGGCCAGTCCCTCATAACAAGCAAATGGAAGAAATTGAGTCCTCTTTGGCCTGGGAAACAGTTCCCTATACTTGACCAACATGTGTCACTATGTAAGACGGACAAATGGACTTCCGGAGGCACGGGAGGAGACCCGAGACTTCCCTCAAACCTCAATAAAAGTTGTGGTGCTAACTGTTCCTCCAAAGATTGCTCTTTGGGCTAGTTCTTAGGCAGTCAGTTCTGGGGTGTAAAATTAAGAGAGTCACGTCATAATTCCGTGGACAGTGGACATATACCTGCCTCCCCCAAGAGCATTTTTGGTAATGCCAGAACCCAGAAAACACTTTGTGCGAGGGTTTGGGGGGGTTTTAAGGGTCTTGTGTGCTGCTGGCCAAGGCGTCAGGTTTGGGGGGACGAGTCCTTTTTGCTGGAAAAGAGCTAACACAGCGAGGACTCGATCAAAAGGGTCATAAAACCTGGTGGGGGGAAAAGAGGAGGAACACAATGTTGGAATTGGCAATGACTTGTAAGTCAGCGTTTTTATCTCGAATCGCTCGGAAACGCTCTAAAGGGTCGTCAAATTGTTGTAACTGCACGGCATGGTGAGAGCTCTGGAGCGGGCGAGCTTTTCGACGAGCAAAAACAAGCTGACAGATGCTTTGCAGACCTTTTAAATTAGCAACGAGAATTGGACCAATCGGGACAGGGCAGCCCTTTTTGGCTCGTTTTCTGCGCAGTTTTAAAAAAAAACAATTTACTGGAAATAAACGTAAACATGTGTTGCAATTGCGAACTGTAACATCGTTTACTATATCTATATCAAGTACGGTTTTAATGTTGTAATATGAACAAGATGGTGGACTTTGCGTATTGACCAGTGACATTGCTTTTACGTCGTTCTGACCAATGCTGTCATTTCCAGCCTACTATTCCATTTGCAATCAGAATCCTTCCTTAAACCAAAAACCCCTACAAGAAAATTACTACAAGTATGCGTTATAGCCGTTGGTCTCCGCCATTTTGGAATAACGTTTAGTTCGTAAAGCGACTGTAAAACGTTCGATTTTTCCTCCCAGTCCTTTAAAAAGCCCTGTCTAACCCTCATCCGGGAATCCATGATTGGTTCATCGCGCAAAAACGTTCGTTTTTATCCACTCGCTTTTCCCCTCGTTTCCAACCTACTATTACCCTTGGGGAAAATCCTTTTTTAAACTTCCCAGTCAATTAAATGAGCAGGTTGTTCAATTGAACGACCAGTTCCTTTAATTGACTGGGGAAATTAGAAGGGATATCGTGTTGAAACCCCTACTTAAGCATAGGAATAGGCTTCAAAGGTGGAGTGTTAGTTGTGTTTTAGTCGTGTTGTCATATAAAAATGGCGGCGAACAAGAAAAAGAGTTGGTTTAAATGTAAAAGAAGTTGCGGCTCCTTGAAACTTGTGCCAAGTTAAATTTAACAGATTTGCCACAAAAGGAAGCGGCCCTTAAATGAGTAATTCCTCAATCATCTCTACCAAGATTGTTGGAAAATCGTTACGAAATAAACAGTAGTCGTAGCATTCTGTTACACAATTCATATTTTCGATTGTTAAAATCTCCGCTTAATAGAATTAATATCCACTCCACGAATGTGATCACAAACGGCATCTACTGTATTGTTTATTTTATTTTTGCAGTGATACTCCCTTATGCATGTTCCAATGTTGGGTACCGGAATGCAGAAAAATAAGCACTAAAATAGTACTTTCCTCTTCCTTGGGCGTTTGAAAGGAAACTTATCTTCTTGAACTCGAGCTTTAAGGCGCTTTTAATTACTGAGGCGAAATTAAGAAAAGGAGTTCGAGATTGAGGAATTTTTATGTTAGTTTACTGCAATTTCACCCTATTTGCATTCCAATTTGCCGGAGAAAAGTGCTTGGGACCGCTTTCAACAGAGAGAAAGAACGAGAGACCGAAAAGCTGATGCTATAAATGGTTTGATTTTTTGTTTCTTTTTTTCCGTTTTTGCATACTTATGAAATGAGTTATGATTGGCGTGCAAGGATCAAGAAAATCATAAGACTGTAAAAGGTCTTTGGATCTTTTCGTTTTCGCTGGCAGGGGTATCGGCTCTCCATGATTCAAAATCGGAATGGCCACGAAACTTTTTTTTTCTTCTTCTTTTTCAAGCTATATTTTTCTTTATTATTTTTTAAAACGGGGTTGGAGTTGGTGCATAGATCCTTGCGTGTGTCAGGTTGGGAAAATGAGGGGGACGGCCCAGGTGACAGGTTGGGATGCAATATGGGAAGAAGAGGGCCAACCACGCCCCTTTATGTGCCTGGCGCATTCTCTTTTTGGGAATTTTATCGTGATGTCATGCAAACCTGTTGCATAAATAACATGTGTATATCCCAAGAGGATTTGAGGGCTTTGTGCTGGATCAGATAAAAATTGCTCTCGGTGGAGGTCGCGGGTTCCCCCCCTTCAATTTATACTCCGCCTTTTCGGACTCGATTCTGCTATTCCGGATAGCTTTGTAATTAAAAACATGGCTTAAGGAGGATCCCATAATTAGATGCGAATATGCCCCTCTTCTGGGGAAGGTAACACGTGTAAAAAATATATAAAATAAACAGGTGGGAGCACAGAAGCGTTTCCAACATGCGTTACAATATTTTAAAAAGGAGCAAATAGATAAAAGATGCAAAGCAGTTTCCCAGGATTAATGTTGGAAGCAAATATACTAGCAACGTTTATACCTACATTGCCTATGCTAATGCAATTCCATTGGACATCACGAATTGCAATAGGTGGCCTTTATAACTCGGTAGATCCTATTGTTTCCCCACACAGTTAAAAACTTCTCTATCGTCAGTGCCAATCAATAAGTTATTTTATAGACATTTTTTTTATTTATTTAGATTTTGTTTTTCGGCTTGGTCCAAGTTGTTGTTGGTCCAGAGAGAACATTTAGGCAAACGATGTGCGAGAATCGTAAAATAACGTTTCCATTATAGTAAAACTCGGATTGCATTGCTCAGCTTATGATTATACGCCTGGGCTGATATATAAAAGTCTCTCGAGGATTTTTTTTTTTTTTTTTTTTTTGCGTTGGGGTATTTGGTGGTATGGCTTGTGTGAAGACTCTTAGTTGGGGCACCTCGTAAAAATCCCTCGTAATTTACGTATCAAAAAGGGGCTTGGATTGCGAAGCGAAGGTTTTTATTTGTGAAAGGGGGCGTGTCGGCCATGGATTGCATGTCTCGCCTCATCTTGGGGCTTTTTGACTTATGATTCTTCGTCTGCAACACCTAACTATGCCAACTTTGTATCGAAAGAGAAAAGAAAAAGCAAGCTCATTAGTTTTGGCCACTTTTGGTTTTCAAAGTTCTCAATGAGCTTGCTGTTGAGCCAAGTTGGACTTCAGAGACGTATAGACGATTTGTCTATAAGGGGGGATACAGTATTCCAAGTTGTGGAGTATACAAAGTTAATCTTTGGGTCTCGCCAAGCCGGCGATTGCGATTGTTGACAGAAAGTTGAAGGGAATTTGGATAGGATATCAATTGTGTAAGGCTTTTGCCGAGTTTGTTTGTTGATTCCGTTAGGTTGCCGGGTCCATTTAGCTGATATCCATCTCGCGGGGGGTAATTTCACCTGTGTGTGCATATGCCTTGGGTGTCTCGAAGCTGTAGAGGGGTGCCTCCTCTTCTTATTTGAAAAACCCCTATGCTTTGGGGGGCGATATATACTATATACACTGCTGCCGTGTTTAGATAAGGGGCGGGTGCAGCACAGCTAAGGAAGATAGATACATACCTCTTGTTTTTCGGGACTCTTTTTTTTTTCCTTCAACGCCGGGGTGCCGGAGTAAGTTAACTTGGGAGAAGCCCAAAAGCAACCTTTGGTCCCTTCTAGCGTTCTGTTGTGTATGTGTGATTCATGGAATAATAGGGTAAGACAGAAATTGTGGGGTATTGGTATAAAAGAGGCGTGCTAGCAGATGCACACGTGGAAAAGGGGCGGGACGGGGAGGGACGAAAGGTGTTGCAGCAAACACGCATGGGTACACAGAGGGGAGTATACCGTTCCTTCCCCCTTTTTATCTCTCTACCCTCTACTTTCACACAACTATTCGAGATTTTTTTTTAAGTGCGGGAAAGAAGTTGCGTTTGTGGAAATAAAACAGTGTCGTCTTTGCTTCGGGTAACTGCGTGGCAATTTATGTAGCATTGAATTGGCCTTATGGTAACCGGACCTTATTATACGATGCATTAAGCAGGTATTTTGCACCATGCTTTTAGTCTATTCTTTTTATTTATTTTTTTCGAAGAAGCGAGGCGATAGATTCTCCCGCAACCAGGGGCGTTAAATCTTGGTTTAGCATGCAGATTACAAGATGCTTATCGAAAGTTGGCTGCCTGAGCATTGGGGAAACGCATTTTGTAAGCTATAGCATTGTTCTGCTGCGGCCCAAGCACCGCAGCATCATTTATGAATTTTAAGGAAGGAGGAAGCCCAAAGATTCAGAGGAGCCCAAAGGGGGGGGGGGGGAGAAATTGGTAGCAGGCTAAAAAGGCTCAGCCGTTTTAACCCCCTTTTTCTTGGTTATATACTACGATATATAAACTATGGGGGTAAGGTGGTGGGAGGAGAAGGGTTATTATAAAATACAGGGATGCCAAGAAAGAAAAGAAACGACGCTCGGACCTATAACGCGGAATTTACGGTCGTGTCTGATGAGCTTTGAACACGTTGAAAAGCAGAGCTACTGGGCGCCTCTCTATGCAAATGAGCCCACAACTTAGAATATACGCTTGGGTTTTTAGGTGTGTGGATATGTGTGCGCTCTGTCCGGGAGTTTGTGTAAATGAGACGTGGTCGGTTCTTTTAAAAAGAGAGCCCTAGTTTGGATGTGAAAAGCCTGGAAAAACGGGAGGCTTCCATCTCCATTGAAAAAGTAAAGGGGGAAAAGGGTTGGCAGTTATGTTGGGGGGTTAATAGAGAAGCGAATACGTTTGTCATTATCGGATTAAATTGGAGATGCGGGTAGAGGAGAATCGGGCAGCGGATACATTTGTGGTCGAGGGATTTTTACCTGAGAGGAGCACCACCCTACACCGTATGGCAGAAATGCGTGTGTGTACACCGTATATACGGTTCCACATGCAAAACACTTTGAATAGATGACCATCACGTGACCTCGCTTGATAATAAGGTCCCAAGGCCAAATAACAATGCCCCTTTTCCCTCCTTTGATTCCGATTGCAGTGCTAGAGCAAGAGAGAGAGATCGTCGAGATCCATCTTTTATGATCTGCTCATTCTCCATTCGGTTATTATATCTCTAATCCTTGATCTTTTTC
>RJJA01000236.1:18513-96515 GCA_003724045.1 Lepidurus arcticus | reverse complement strand
GGAAGCGTTACCCGCTTAGTCGGAACCGCCGCGTTCGGTCCCATTGCCAGGGGATGGGCCCTCGACTTCGAAGTCGACCCGAAACTTGCACAAAGGCTCTCATGCGCGGGTCTCTCATGCGCCCGGCAGGACGGCGATCGCGCGATGGCGCGAAGAATACGTCGTTTTTTGTGATTAAGTTTGTGAAGTAACCAAAGCGCGTAAAAAACTGCTTAAGCATTCAAAAGACAGATAATGGTACCGTCCCTATGAGACCTGGGATCGATTTTAGAAATAGATGACTAGCACGAAACAAAATTTGCTTCCGAATGTTGATACGCGATTAATTTATATGTTGCATTTTCGCTAGTATAGCAGAGGCATTGGCTTTGTCAAACCCGTTTTCAGTTCGCGTTTCCATCAAATTCGGATCCAGTCCACCAATAACGACGGACATGGACAATCCTTTATCAATCGTGTTCATTCGCCAGTAGATGAAAACGAGTACCAGCAAGGAAAAGAAAAGTACAAACGCGAAATGCAAGGTAAAAAGTCCTGCTACGAGTATTAACTGATCGTGATCGTTACGGTCCCAAGTCATGACTCCAGAAGGAGGGTACAGGATCCAGCCTACTTGTGCAACCCAAGTACCAGCTACAATGAACATGACGCCTCGTATAAACGGTGGTATCACTGAATCTTTCCACACAATTCCCAATAACGTGGCTGCAGCAGCACCAAGATCTAATGGCAGTAAAAATCCATGAATCTGCGATAATATGTCAATTAGAATCCCATATCTTTATCATTTCTGTTGGCTAAAAGACGTAGAACTGAAGGCTTATCGTACCGAGTTTTGGAAAAGGTCTTTGCCATGCGTATGATTGGTAAAAATCCAATACTTCATAAAAATGGCTAAGGCTAGCGAGATGTCGTCCAAGTTTTTGGGCATCATACGAGGGAAATGGTGAGTTAAAAGATCGACGACTCCACTGAAACAAAAGAAAGTCCAGAGCATTGAGTGCTGGACGTGTTTGCCAGTCAGGATATTATGGTTCGGATCGCCCCAGTTGAGCTCGTCTGTAAATCAATGAAATCGAAATATTAGTTCCATTCCAACTCATTTAAATCTAACAATATACTCATGGAAAAGTTGTTCCTTGAAAATAACACAAAAATCCAGTCATATAATGCTAAATTACCATTGATCACTGAACGTTACATAAAACTTACAAAAGAATATATTCGTAAATCTTGCTGACACTAATTGGATGTTCAGTTTCAGATTATATTTAGCCATGCTGACCTTGGATTGACCTCTTTGAACATGAAATATTGCTTCCGGCTACTACAAAGTTTCAACTCAATAGGTATGCTATGCTTAAAAAGACAAAGAGATTCTTTGTTTCATATCTCCATAGTGGAGGGAGTCTTTCTAAGTAGGGTACACGCAAACCAGGTTAATAACGTGCTATCCGTTGAACCAGATTGAAGTCATAGTTAGTTGGTTGTGACGTCAATATTGCTTAATCTAAATGAGGACATCTGCAAAATGGACCAACTCGCAACCAAAAAGTAGAAAATGCCGGGTATTTCAAGAAAATGACCCGAATCTAACTTCATTTTGTCACTTGCGATACTAGTTCTGAAAGCAGCGATTGACACAGTTTCACGGAACGTATATACCTTTCACATAAGCTTGTAGTACCCCGTATATACCTTGTACAGTCAATAAACGGAAAGAAATAAGCAAATTACTGAAAATTCCAACAAAGGACAGCAACGCTTTGATCCATCCTTCGATTTGTTTGGTTGGAGCACACGGGCAAGGGTACGTAGCCGTATTCCGATACTTGTATTTGGGGCTTTGCAGTAGTTTGGCTAGATAGTATCTGTTTCCGGTGAAAAAATTCTTGTGAACTACAATTGCAGATTTTTTACTCAGCTTTTTTTAATACTTGAAAACTTACTGTCTCAGTGCATTACACATCCACCAAAGTCCAATAGAAACACTGACAATTCCGCCAATAGTATGGCCAGTCAGATCGTCTTGGGCCATGTTCAGGGTTGTAACTCTGACCAAGATTATGAATGACTGCTTCCTTTAGGTCAAATGCAGCTATGTTTGCCTCTTTTATAAAGTTGTCCTTCCTTTCATGTAAACATACGTATGGTAAAGTATTTCCTTCCTACTTATGCATTTGATCATATGCATTGTCTTCAATGACAATGACAATGCCCGCTCAAAGGGTTTCTTGTTCCACTTTCTGTTCTTCTGAAAGTTATACAAAGGAACGAACGAGGCTAATCTGTAGCAACCTAATTAAATCGCTCCGTACGGTGACAAGTGGTTATCAAGTTTCTAAGAAGGGTTTATTGTTTCGTATAAAACTCGAATACAACAAATCTAACTTAGCATGTACATGTACAGTATGCACCTGTTAAAGCTCTGTAGCTTTTGTATCAAGACAAATCGGGACAAACAAAACGCACGTACGCCATGCTTAGTATTTTCTTGTGTTTGCGTTTATTGGCAAAATGACAGGAATTCGGGTGAAGTTCATATAACACTGAAAAGTTTCGCACTCGGCGAGTTACGTATCACGACCCCTTCTGCGGAAAATGGCAACATGTGGAAAACAAGGATAATACAGACATACAAGGAACACAAAGAACATAACAAATAGAGACAATCCTGTTCCTCTAAACACCTTTAAATTGAACTAAAAGCACACAATTTTAGGGGCGCTGTATTGTCTCTTGTACGTCAACAACATACCAAAAACAGTCTTTACATGTTAGAATTCCAGCTCAGAACAGGTCACACACACGCCAGAGTCATGTATCAAAACAGTCACCGTCCATCCATACAGCTCACCCCTTATATCATGCCAATCGCCTTAGGTCAGTAAAAGGATAGGAACACACACGTCAAGAGAAATGAATCCGAAGTCAGGGGAGAAAGACACAAAAGAATTGAAAAGGATAAAAGTCTCACAACAAATTCGTGTTCGTTATCCAAGTATGTGATCCTTATCCGATCATAAAAATGCGGAAAAATTTTTTCGTTATCCGATCTGTTCGTTAACCGATTACTCACTGTAGTCAAACAAGTCGTTTGAAACTCAGGCGTTAAAAAATTTCAACAATTAAAGGGGAGTGGAAATAATTTATTCGAAGCATTCATCGCCAGCATTATAGCTTACATGTTCAGGTGGTATATCCAGGTGTTTTAGTAATCCCTCCATAGTTAACTTAATTTCTGTGGTATTCTTTTCGTTTAATCTGAAGAGAAGGTCCGGTAGAAGTTCCAGACAAATTGCTTTCCAACGCTGCTTCAAAGCCGCCAAACTTTCTACGCTGTGCTAAATTTTGAGAAAAATTGTAAAATTATAGTAGTTTCGTAACACTGACTGATTATGTTATAATTTTGTTCAACGTTTATTTCATATTTCCTTAGATAGGCATTCCCAATCGGCAAAATTACAAATAATGGCGGCATTAGCATTCAAAAACACTGAAAGTGAAAGTGCATTTAAAAGCCCCCAAAGCATTAACATCGTTGAATTTTTAGTCGAACTTATAAGAACAGCATAATCGTAATTTCATTTAGGAAATACGTACCATCGATGCCTCTTTCTACTTGTATGATAGGCTAATGGCATTACCTTAGTTATTTTCTTTGAGCAAATTTGTCCATTAAATTTATAAAAATATATTAAAGGCTCTCCTAAACTAGCTATAAAGTACTCCTACTCCTAACTAAAGTAAATTTTTGTACCTGTTTGTAATAAAGATAAAGATTTACAAGAATCTACCATTTAAAGTTTCACCGTATGGTATATTTATATAGGAATATACAAATGTAATACCTTTTCCTTCGATGTACAAAGTATATTATAGTTGCATGTAAAATTAATAGCTGCATATAAATAAAAGGTCGGTAATGAGCAAAGCGTATATTAAAAAAAATACCTTTTCCTTGTAGGATTTTACTAATTTAAGTTGTCGCAAGATTTCTTCTTTTTCTGCAATCCGTGCTTTTATTTTAACAACATCCTCATATTTTACGGGCAGATTATCAGAGTGCGACGGTCCTGACATGTTTGTATTGATTATTGCGTTGTTTTCGTCCTTTCGGATGTCACGTGGTTCTGTTATTATCATGCAATGGCGCTGCCTTTTTTTTAACACGATTTTTTGTCAGCTGCTAGATTGTAGCTCTCTGCTCTCTAGTTCTTGAGTCAGTTATTTAAGGTGTGGTTCTTTTCGACAAGTAAATTACAAATTCCAGTTTATTACTTAAAGCAATGGCCCACTTAGGTAGTATTTACTGGTTTTTGTTCACTGCCAGCACGCTTTCTCTTTCCGTTGCAAATCCACAAGGTACCGTAAGCGTAACCGTATAGATATCGATAATTTCGATTTAAATTCCACACTACTTTCCCCACTTTACTGTTTCGAAGGTGCTTCTTATCCACAATTGGATCTGCTACGCTCCCAAACTGCCCAAAATGTTCAAGAGGATGCTGTTTTGGGTTTGATCGCACGTTTGGTTCCCCAACATGCTGCCAAGTTTCAGGTTGTTGTTGAACCATTTCAGGTTTCAGATTCCTTTACTGTAAGTTTCATGTCAAGGTTTCATATCCTAATTTCTGTAATTGCAGGAATTTTTGCCTTATAGGTTATCAGTAATGGCGATCAAGTTGAAATATATGGAACTGGAGGCGTTGTAGCAGCATGGGGTTTTCATTACTACTTAAAAGAGTTCTGTGGCTGTCATATTTCATGGGACGCAGACCAGATAAACTTGCCTGATATTCTACCTTCAGCTAACGTTACAATCCACTCATTAGACAAGTATTTTTGCATATTACCTGATTAAGACAGAGATAGCAGATTTTTTTTTTAGGTTTCGTTATTATCAGAATGTTTGCACAGTCAGTTACAGCTCAGTGTGGTGGCAATGGCCTCGTTGGGAACGAGAAATTGATTGGATGGCCATGCAAGGCATCAACATGCCTTTGGCTTTCACTGCCCAGGAAGCAATTTGGCAACGGATCTTTCTCTCCCTGGGTTTGACCCAAGAAGAATTAAACGAGCATTTCACTGGGCCAGCTTTCTTTGCATGGTAAAATTGAAAATTCTAGAAACTCCCAGCAGGGAAATTTAAATTTCAACTGGGTTTCCAAAGGGAAAGAATGGGGAATTTGCGAGGTTGGGGTGGAGCTTTAAGTGAGAATTGGCTTTCGCGGCAATTGGCTTTACAGCACAGTATTTTAAAGCGGATGAGAGAATTCGGCATGATTCCTGTACTGCCTGCCTTTGCTGGCCACGTACCTCGCAATATTACCAGGTAATCGTTCTATTTAATACGTAACCATTTTGATAATAATTCTAAGTAACATAAAATTAATTACCTTTTGCCATCCAGACTGTTTCCCGATGCTGATGTTACTACTTTGACTCCATGGAGTAATTTTCAGGAGCCTTATGCGTGGTAATTATATATATTGTATTAAATATTTTTAAAAATATTTTTTCATGTGGTAGATTTCTATGTTAAGTAGAGCTGTGATTTCTTAGTTTATAGATGTTGGGTTAAGCTAGTACTAATATTTGTATTTTAGCCCAGGTTTTTTGCAACCCACTGATCCTCTCTTTGCTACTCTTGGCACTGCTTTTATCAACGAGGTTTGAGGCTTCTTTAATTCGCAGTTTGTTCTCTCTTTGGCGACTTTTTAACTCTTTATGTGATCAAAATTTTGTGGTTTCATTTGCGTTTTTTGTCTTTAGATGGCTAAGGAATTTAATGGTACGGACCATATCTATAACTGCGACATGTTTAACGAGATGCGACCACTGAATTCTACTCCAGAGTACATCAACCAAGTGGGACAAGCTGTGTTCAATGCGATGACCCAAGCTGACCCTAATGCTGTGTGGTAAAACGATGATTTGCTTATAATTTTCTTGGAATTTAAAGCAAAAAATATTTTTTAATCCAGGATGCTACAAGGATGGCTGTTCTACAATGATCAGAGTTTCTGGAGCTCTGAAAGATCCAAAGCGTTGCTAACCTCTGCACCAATTGTAAAAATTAACATTTTCTTGTTTTTAATGGAAAGTTAGTGTGTTTTTTCTTTAAATTTTCAGGGGCGTATGCTCGTATTGGACTTACAAGCTGAGTTGAACCCTCAGTACGTTAGATTCGAATCATTTTATGGTCAACCGTACATTTATTGCCTCTTGCACAATTTTGGGGGTACCAAAGGAATGTATGGAACTCTTCCCATCATTGCACCGGTAATTTTGAAGCTTTTGAAGAAATTTTGACCAAGTAAAAAAAAAATCCGATTTTTTTTTTCCGTAAGAACATTTGCTGATATCAGCAACTTTAGTCTTGTTTCCAGAAAGTTTAATTGTTGCTAACAGTGTTCTGATTTAAAGTAAATTAATTTTATGATTTTCTCACCAAATAGGGTGTTCTAGATGCGAGGAAGAATTCAACTTTGGTAGGGACTGGACTGACCATGGAAGGCATTTTTCAGAATTACGTCGTTTACGAACTTATGCTCGAAATGGGGTATCGTGATAATGATGTTGATCTCACTTCATGGTAACATTTTAAATAGTAATAATTTTTTATATCATTAATTATTTAAGAAATTATTACTTATATTTAGTTAAATTATTATTATATTTTTGTGTTAGTAACGATTGCCGAAATTTTACTATTATTATTTACATTTCACTAATTAATTTAATGGATTGGTTTGTTCGGTAGGGTGGATGGATATTGGCAAAAGCGTTACGGGATTGCAGATAGCTCTCATTTGTCCCGTGCATGGAGATCCCTGCAGGTAAATAATGTTTCTGTAATTTAGGAAGAAAATGGAATTAGTTTTTAATTTTTTTAATGGCATATTGTTATTTTTCGGAATAATTACTTCTCACAGCGCAGCGTTTATAATGCTAGCGCTCAATTAAGGTACAGAGGAAGAACCGTTTGAGCCGATCGCCTCAGCTCAATTATAATTTCTTGGTAGGGCAGTTCTAATTAGCGGACATTAATTAGTTCATATGTCTGTTTGTTTGCATGGCGCTTTTACATGTTTGACTTTATTGAATCCCCCTTTTTATGCATGCGTAGAGTTCCGTATATGGTTCCACTAGTCGGAGTCCTTTCCATGGCCTCTTCCTTTATACTAAACGTCCTGATGTACATTTGGATGCAACCGTAAGCTTTTTTTTCAAGAAAAGTCCGTTTTTCTATATTTTTTTTCGTTTGAAAGTTTATTTTCAAGGCATGTGCTAATATAGATTCGTGATTTATTCAGCTATGGTACAATATCGAAGACGTGGTTTCAGCCTGGGATGACTTTATTTTCGCTACGGAGTTTGGAGTTACTGCAAGTGCGACTTTCCAACACGATTTGGTCGATGTGACTCGCCAAGCGTTGCAAGATATATTTTTAATGTACTATGAAGCTGCTATGGATTCCTACAAGCTAAAGAATGTTACAACTTTTAGGTAAAAGGTTACTTGGAATTTTTGTGTTTGAACTTATTTAACTTTGTATCGATTTATAGAGCGAACGCCAACTTTATGTTGGAATTGCTGCAAGATTTGGATCGGGTTTTGTTGACGAGTCCGAATTTTCTACTCGGATCTTGGATTGAAGATGCGAAATCTTGGGCTTTGAATGTAGAGGCAAGTTTGGGAAGATTGTTTAATGCTTAGATCATGTGTAAGATTCTAAATTACCTTTGGATTTGGGCAGGAAGAGAAACAGTATGAGTACAACGCGAGGAATCAAGTCACCTTGTGGGGTCCTGATGGAGAAATTTTGGATTACGCGACGAAACAATGGGCTGGGGTTGTAGCGGATTACTATTCGCCTCGCTGGCTTATTTTCTTTCAGCAAATGGAAAGATGTATTGAAAACGGGACTGCTTTTAATCGTACCGAGTTCCGTAGTTTGGCTTTTAACAAAGTCGAAAGGCCTTTCACATTTTCGAGCAAACCTTATTCATCCAAGCCTATCGGTAGGTTAATTGTACTTCTGCTGTTTGTCATATTTTGGTTGATTTAATGAGTTTATTGAAATAGGAGACACTGTGCTTACTGTGACTGAAGTATTCAACAAATGGAGACCCCGGTATTCGTCTCTACGTCAGAATCTTCTTCGTTCGAGTTTGGTTAGGGCTAAACCAAAGAAAGTGGTAAATAAGAAAGGGAAAACCCATCGCAAAGTGTGAGGATTTTTCATAAGCTTCACTTCATTAAAGCAGTCTTACAAAGAATTAGTTTTTTCTGCGTGTGAAAATATTATACGGTTTGCAGTTAGTTTAAAGCAAAAGCACATATCCTGGTGAATCAATGGTTATTTCTATTTCTTTTGCGTTGTGATGACAAGGTTACAAAAGTTAAGCGTTGTGGAAAGAAGCAAAATTGAAAGGATAGATGTAATACATTTGATTTAAAGGGTTATTTCTCGTTTAAAAAGATTTTTTTGACATGGCGTCGGTTTTTCTTTTACTTCATTGTTTGGCAAAACTTTAACTTAACATCAAGCTTCTGGGACGCTATTCAACTGCAGCGTATAGACTTTTGGAAACTGAGAAATTATTTGCTTAGACATAAGTAATGTACGAGCATTGAGGACAAACTTGTCTTTTATTTCACGTTGGAAATGAGCCAGTTAAAATTGAAAGTGCACACTTGGAATAATAATTACGCTTCCATGGAATCTGCAGCAGGTTCTACGGACAAAAAGTTGCTTACCAAATTGTTTTCCAAAATATATATATAAAAATAATTCAACTTACTGGTTTCATTAAACATGAACTCATCCTGGTATTCCTTCAAGAATTGGGTAGAACGGTGTTCATCAAAGAAGAGGGAATAAACTCGTTTGACGTCTTCTAATCCCACCTACAAATGACAGAATTAATTAACACCTCGCTAACTAAAGCCTAAAAACATTCCAAGACTTTTTGAAAGAAATTGAGAGAAATTCCGAGCAAGATTTGCTGATTTTATGAACTAACCTCAACTGCTTTGCGTTTACGCGAAACTAGTGTCGCTACAGTAATTAGCTGGATGCCATAACGCAAGCTTGTCTCCAACGCAATCCGAGTTAGGACTGTCAAAGCGTCTTCATTCATGGCACAATCCTCTTCTTCACATCTAAGATAATACGATTACAACTAACATAACGAATCAGTAATTAATACAACTTCTTAATTCACTAAAATGTATGTTATCTAATTAAAGTAGTAATGGCTTGTGTAGTACCTGATTTTGAGGATTTCGCGTAGCTCTTTTTCCTCATAAGGCTGGGTTGAAATGATAACCAAACGATCAAGAAGATCGATGGGAATACCATGGGGTGATTGGTAATTTGTTCCTCGAATACGAGTTATACCACGATTCGTGGCCATGATTACCACGGGCGCCATATCATCTTCCAACGCCCTGTTTAAGAATGAGAAACACTCCATATCCAACATATGCACCTGTAAATTCCCCCAAAAGATGGGTTAATTAACAAAAATTACTTAAAAAAGAAAACAAACATACTTCGTCAATGAATAGCACACCGGGGACAATCTCAGCCTTGCCTTCTTCCCTCCATTCATGGACTTTGGCGTTAATCTGATCCCTCACTTCCGATTTAATCTCTCCGGTGTCACCTTATAAGTAAATAATTCAAAATAAATTAAAATGCATTTAGATAATGAAATGCCTTATTCTTGATTTTAAGTTTTCTTACCAGAAAATAGGGCTAAGAAGCCTTGCGTCCGGCTGTTAATGACGTCAACTTCATGGAGGCTAACTGTATGGACTACTTCTTTCCTCTTTTGCAGTTCTCCATCAGGACACTGCACAAAACGGGTCTGAGGTCCTGTGGCGTCATAATCGCGTGCTCGGGTAAAGGATCGGCCAAGTTTGGTTATCTTGCCAGTGGCCTTGTCAATGGAAACGACATCGCCAGCTTGCACTTTTTCTTTCGTGAGGCATTCAATCATTTTGGTACCCAAATCGTAGACGGTTTCCATTTCCGTAGTCTTCAATGTCAACTTGCCAACTTTGGCACCTGTGCCAGTCGCTGGGCGATCAATCTGGATTTCTACCACCTCTCCTTCAATGATTTCCGTCTCTTCCCTTCCAGAGACATCCACATGTTAGGCAAAAAATGCACAAAAAGAATACAAATTCGAAAGGGTTTACTTGATTCTAACACCAATAGACTTCCTGAACGCCTGAGTTAACGCCTCGGTTTTGCTCATTTCCAGACTATAGATTTCCGAGCCAGCCATGGATGTAAAGGGAGTATCAGCTCCTAATGCTTGTGCCATGCCCATTGCGATGGCAGTTTTACCAGTACCAGGTTGGCCAGCAATCAAAATGGCACGTCCCGCAATTTTGCCTTCTTTAATCATCTCCAAAACAACTCCTGCTGCTCTTCTGGCTGAAACTTGGCCTACCATGCCTTGAGAAATCTATTAAAAATTATTTAGATTTTTTATATTTCTTAAAATGTAGTATCGTACAGGCCGAGGTTCTAATGCATCATCCAAGCCGAGCCCGCGAATATGGGAATGAGCACCAATGCGTTCTATGCGAGTAAATTCTCGTACTTCCTGTACCTTTGAAGCAGCCAAACCCACTGCCTAAAGAAAAAAAATTAAATTAAGGTAAAATGTAATAATATAATAAAAAGTTACCGCCATGATTTACACGGAATAAAGCCCCGAAAATTGGAATAAACACTCACGAAAACAAACCACGCGTTCGCGGTATTCAGGTTTGCTACAGAAAAGCGAACCTACACCGAATAGGAAGGTCTAATATTTGAACTATGAACCAGACATTTTGAACCAAATATTATATTTTCTAATTCGATCGAAGCGATATCATTCGATTATTCCATGCTTTGCGTATAGGTATTGACAACACTTTCAAAACTGACGGAATCACAAGCTGCTTTCTGCTTATCAGTACCAAACAGTGTTGTCCCTATCCAAACTGCGAATTACGAACCGGTCCAACCCGATGCGGGAATTTTAAATACAAAACAAGTGTGTAAAGTTTCTATCGAACGTTGTATACTTTTGAATTTAATTTCGTAAAATCATTGTAAAATCTTACCGCTAAAGTAATCATTTTAATTAATATCAAATTATATTACATCTCCAAGTTTGATTATGCAATGGCATGTATTTGTACTATCTAAAACATAAGGCAAATGAACCAAGAAACTTCAATTAAACCATCATCATGGTAGCTCTTTCAAAATTCATCCAGGCTCTCGATCCCATTACTAGGTTTACAAAGAGCCTTTCATAGGAAAGATTTTTACCACAATTACAGATTATTGCAGTTTGGGAGGCTTACATATACCTCATAAGTTCCTTTTCCATATCCTAGACAAAAAATAACAATAAATTATTAATTAACTTTCCAAATAAAGGAGACTTTTTCTTACCAAAGGATCGACGGTAGGTGCAAAACGGGCTACTGGCTGGCCGTCTTTGTCAATGATAAACTTAGTGAAATTCCACTTAATAAAACTAGAAAAGCACCCAGATTTAAATCAACGTGAATTGATAAATAAATTTCAAAGGAGAAACATACTTTCCGAGGGTTCCTCCTTGTTTGTTCTTTAGATAATTAAATAAAGGATGAGCAGAATCTCCATTCACGTTAATCTTGGCAAACATGTCAAACTTCACGCTATAGCCCGCAGCAAACTCTTTGATTTCTTGGTTAGATCCTGGTTCTTGAGAACCAAACTGATTGCAAGGAAATGCTAAGATGCGAAGACCTTTGCTTTCAGCGTACTTATCATAGAGTTGCACAAGCTGCGTGTAGTTGACACGAGTCTTGCCTCATTTAGAGGCCACGTTAGCAATAATGCACACATGACCCCTATGAATTAAAAAAAAAGTGATAAATTCGTAAAAAGTTTTCTTTACGGTCAAGATGTTACCTATACTTATCTAACGACACTTCGTTGCCATCGATGTCTGTAGCTGTGAAATCATAGATCGAACTAGCTGACTTATAATCCGCATTCCCTTTAGCTCCAGCTGCCTGTAAAAAGCGAAATAAAAGTCGGTTTAAAATACGTAAGACTTTCTACAACATTTTGAAAGGGCACTCACCATAACTGAACAACGCTGAGCAAGAAAGATGCAGGAACTAACAGCTAAGATCTTGGAACCTAGGTACATGAAATAAAGGCTTAAGACACAGTCCGTGTTCGTGTAACATATAAAACCGTCCTAACATGAACCTCTGAGCCTCTAATCTGTTACGTCATTCACACACAGACATAAACAAAAGATAAAGTATGAGAAAATTACTATCAACAGAATATGAAATACCCAAAAATGTCTTAGATTTCCATCAATCCTAGTTTACTCATTCGCTTATCTTCGATTTCGTAATAATTTGTCCCACTTAATATATGCTGCTAGTTCTGTAAAAAAAAAAGCTAGTTCTACAGTCAAATTATTATAATTTAAACAACAGAATACGCTCACGTAGACGTAGCTAACTTAATCCACGGAAAAATTACCTGTGTTGACAATCCCCATAGAGTGCAACGAATGAATTAATCAACCTGACTGCTGACTCACGTACTACGCATGCACCGTACTTTACAGATTGACTACTAACACGCAACTTGAACGGCTACGTGTATAGCTATTGTTCCTTAAGTTTTCGAATTTCCCGCTTATGCGTTAGCTTCCCAGTATCCGGCGTGCAGAAATAAGACGACTGCTAAGTTGGAAACGAAATTTACTGAAAACGTGAAGTTTTAGAATTGCATCTGGAAATAAAATTGTTTAATATTATTGTCGCAGTTTAAATAAATAGAAAAAAATAAACAGGCAGTTTCTTTTATACCATCAGTCTTTGTATATGTACAAGCACGTTTTTCAATCCATATTGAGTTTCTGTGCTCCACCATGCCCTGCCTTTTCATTTTAGACCAACCAAGAACTGGCTACAAGTTTTCACGCACTTCTGGCCCAAAAGAATACATAATTTTACATCTTATACACATCAGTGTGCTTTTTTATGTCCAAAAGTAACAACTCGGCAAACTCAGGGTTGGCACAAATAATAATGCTTTTAACCAAATAGCCCTTATCGAATCCCTTACTTTTTGTATGTTTTTACTATGAGACATGGACAAATATTGAACCACGCACGAACTTCTTTCTTCTTCTTTCCGTTAAACGTAAGGGGGGAAACAAGTGTTTCAGAACTGAATTAATATTCAACCCATCTCTGCTCATTGCAAAGAAACGTTTTGATTCTTAAAACGTCTCACGGGTTGAATCCAAAGTAAACTAAAAAAAATATGCCAAGCTGAGATCGGTAGCATTTGTGGTGTAGGATTTTTGCTTTTTTCTTCTTTTGCCATTTTCAAGGTACGTAACTGTACGTAGTGAAGTACAAAACTAATCATGCCAGGGACCTTTGTTGCCACCACTTTTGTCTCACTCCATAATTTTCTCTCTTTAAAGTTAAACAGGACAAAAAATATATTAAAAAAGAAGAGGAAAAAAAGAGTAATAAGTTTTCTTCTTTTCAAATAAATTAGGCTAGGTCTGCACTTTGCCATGGTCAATAAATTATTTACACTGTATAAAAGGGTTTGACGCTTGACACTTTGAATCAAAGGGAAAAGTCTAATAAAACTTGGGCCTTTTTTAAACTTGTCCATCATCACAGTCTCGAAAAGTTGCTTCTCCTTTCTCCATTTTCTTCACGTCAAATCACAAACACGAACCATAACCCCCATCAACATTACTTTCCCCTGGAGCACCGTTATTTTTTTGTTTCTGTCTTTCATACAACAGAAAAAAATAGACAAGGACGGTTGTCAGCGTAAATTTTTTGTCTAAATCTCCAAAGGCACTTGCGATCAAATAATGTGTTTTCATCTTCTTTTGGTAGGGTTTTGAACCAATCATGCGCTAGTGCAGTCAATTTCCACGATATCTTTGGGAACGTCCACAAACTGATACACCAATCTCTGACCGTCCACTTTAGCGAGGATTCCTCTCTGGTAATAATATCTATAGAAACAAAAATAAATAAATTAGAAAATGAATTCTAGAAGAAAATAAAATCGAATATTATTAGCCAAAAAGTTATATTTTACCTGAGTGCTCTGCCCATTGTTTCGTAATTCATATCAGGCTTGTTTTTATGCAAACCCCATAAGCGTGATACGGCTTTCGAGTCCACCAACTTAAACACGCCTTTTTCTCGATTGGTCCACTTGATATATCGCGGACAACATTCTTTGTCTTGCAATAATTTTAGCAAAAATTCCCACAAATACGTTGTAGAGCCAGCTAATCGAAAAAGAGAGAAGGGAAATTATTTTCATTTTCATTATTATTATAATTATTATTACCTTCTCGGCTTTTGCGTTTGCTAGGACAGCCTTCAGGTCCTGGACTTTTGGATTTCCTCATTTTCTTCCTTCGCTGAGGACTGTCTAAGCCGGAGCCGTGAGGGAAACCGAGCGTTCCCAATCCGTATAAGCTCATTTCCGTCAAATACAGTGCATCTTCCGCCGCTCCGGCTGTGGGCGAGCTGGAACTCGACGTCGGGCTGGCGGTGGCTGTCGGTGCTTGGATTACTGACGTGGGCACGCTGACTGAAGAAAGCCCCATGTGGCCAGGGGTGGTGGGCGTGTTCACATAGTGCCCGTTGGTAGGCGAGTCTGGCATGGAAGAAGACGTCGAACTGGTGAGCGTCAAAGGAGCGGGGCGATGTTGCACATGACCGCCCATTCCGTAAGGCCCGTGTACGGCATTCTGGAGGGAGTGGCTTGCGACGTAGGCGTGGGCTGAGCCGGGAGGCTGGAACGCTCTGTAATTATCACCTGTAATTAACAAACAAAAGCGTTTATTATACATTCGTTCCTTTCGGTTAACATAGAGATTCAATAACTTTAGTACTCAAACATATTTATAGATCTCACAATTCATTGAATTTTCTTTTATTAATTTGAAATTCCAAACCGACCCCCCCCCCCCATTTTTACAAAAGAAAGGGAGCTATGCAACAAGGATCAGCTTTCAAATTTGTAGTCCTCAAAGCGCATAATTATGCTAAATAAATGCTGTTAAATGTATGATCTTAAGCCTATTAAACAAAGGAAGGGTTTTCGCGCCTCTGGCGGCACGGAGGTGCTAGCTCTGATCCACAACAACAACGAATGTAATCGCAAAATACTTAGAAACCCGGGAGCTGATATTTATGAAATTAAGTAAAGAGTATCTACGTGCCACGGCATTTAATGCGCGTACAAAATCCTCCGCGTGTTTACATTTTTGTTTACAAGGTTGTTTACGAGTTTCTCTTTTAATATTAACATTTCTGAATTGGTAACAGGAAGTGTCTCGAAGCTGTTCAGAAAGTTTTTTTTAGGAAAAAAAGAGCACGGAGCGTGGCCGGAAAAGCTGCACAGGTTCAAGGCCGGTCTTTCGATTGGTGCTACATTGAAACTAGAAGCAAATCTGACGCCATAAGCAAGACAAAAGAGGGAGGAAAAAAGGGAAGAACAAGTCATCCATCCACAACTGAACCCCGGCGTCCTGGCTTGCACCACCAAAAGGCACGCCAGGATCAAGAATAAACGCTACCGCTGAAATTACTACATCATTCTCCCCTCGCTTCCAAATGCCTCTCGTAAACCACGACAACACCTTTATCGACCCGAACACTAGACTAAAGCCCAGACTTAAGTCTGTATGAGCACAAGTTTGTTAAAGCTTTGCTCAAGAATTTCGCTGAATCCGTAATGAGATGAAAAAAAGAATCCTGTATGGTTACTTCTGAGTGTCTGTCAAGGTCAAACTCGACTTACAAAAACAGAATCTCCTTTCCAATACTTTGACTTCCTGGTCGCACGCTTGTCATAGCTCAGGAAGTGGTTTTAATCCTTTCTACGTCGTTCCAGCATAGTCAGAACTGATGAAAGTTCAGTACTCTGACGAAAGCGTTTCTGGCGAAATACATTTCTTAATTAAATCTGGCTTTTTGTTTATTTATTTCATAAGTAACTTGTCCTATTACTTCTCTTTCTTGATCATCTCCACTCCTACAAACTAAGACTAGAAAAATCTGAGAATGTTTCTATAAATTATTTCTTTCTACATAAAGTCAGCTTGAGCAAGCTTTGCCTTTTTGTTATATATTTGAGCGCTTAGCAGTGCGCTATACTTTTTTTCCGGGGCTGGTAACGCTTAGCTCAGCGTTTGCGTAAAAGGATAGTAAGAAAAAGGGAAAAGAAGGAAAAAAGTGTGTAAAAGTAAATGGCCTTGGACCGGTCACTCACATCTCAGATGTGCTGCATTAGCATTTCTATAGCAATCATGCAGCCACAGCAGAGCTTCCTGGATGCGAGATACTTATTCACAGCTTGGAAAAATAGAAATAAATACAAACAAGTCTTTCCCTTTTCCTGGCATAATTCGACATTTGCCCTACACCACTTAGTTCCAGCTAACATATCCCGGATGGGGCAAGAGGATGCGGTTCAATAGTCATTTAGTCGACTTGTTTCCTCTTTCTTCCTTTTCTCACACACCTACGATAAAAAGTGAAACTCCTCCAATAAAATTTCCCAAAAACTTCCAGTTGGCTCCGAAAGTCCTCCTTTCTTCTTCTTCTAGTAGGAATTTCTCTTAAAAAAGGTTAATGACTATTTCATCTTTTAGTAAAAGGTTTTCCTCCTTCTGTCAGGTAAACTATGCTGTTGGTAACGCTTTAATGATCACTGTTAACCTAATTATCGTCTTTGAATTCGCAGAATTAATGATTATACTTACGATTAATCTCTTATATCACTATCATTTTAAAATTATTCGCATACCATAACTATACTTTCACAATTAAACTAGATAGTGATAACTTTTAATTAAATATATTAGATAAGCTTAAATAAATGAAATCTCGGAAAATTGTCTGAAATTTTTTTAATTTCCCGATCCTTCAAAAGCAAAGTAATCTTAATTCGGTTCCTTAGTAAACTTAAACACATTGAGTTCTCTTATGTATTACATGGATTCGTGTAGTTAATTGAGTTTCCAATTGAGAATTTCCAATTCCAAAGCCTTTCAAATCCACTACTTGCTAAGTCTCATATACGACACTCAAGGCTAACCGAGCGATTACTACCAAACAGATCATAAAAAATCCGGCAAAAAAAGTAAAAAGTAACAAAAAAATCGTTAGTCTCGTTTAGTGAAAGCCAAGAGAGGGGAAAAATTCTGCGCGGTCTGCTGTTTGTCGAAGCTCCGCCCATCTCTTTGGCCTTGTTTACCAAAAATGTGTGGACAAAAACAGGGTCAAACCCCTTCTTGACCTGTTTCCCAAGCCTATTCTTCCGATAACCGGTGCTCGGGTCCTTATTTTTTCTCGTCTGTCAATCTTTTCCGCTTCCCTAGGCTCTCTCTCTGTTTTGCTTGGGCAAAAAGGGTAAAAGGAGTAGCACAAGAGAGGAAAAAGACTAACAGGACCCAGGGTTGGATCAAGTTGTCGTAAACAGGAAAAAGACCCTATACCCATTCCCAGATGCACCCTACGTATGCTCTACACTGCACACATAACCCCGGATTTGTAAACAGGAAAAATATAACAGCCATACCCTTTGAGGCTCGAAAAAAAGGAAAAGAAAGAAAGCAGGGTGCAAAAGGTGGAATGCAGAGTAAACAACAGCACATCCGGCCTTGCCAAAATATTCACGAACAAATAAAAACCCCTTTCCCCCCCTTCTTTCCTTCCCTCCCCCACCCGCTCAATTCTCATTAGCGTTATTTTTTATTTTCATTTAAAAAAAAGAAAGAAATAGGAAGACAAAGATAATAAGCGCAAAGGGAAATACGTTCACCTATGATAATTAAAGCTTCTCTCGTAAGTTTCAAGTGCAGGAAAAAAAACTTGGTTTTATTTCTTTACTCGAGGAAAAACGAGCAAGGAAAAGAAGACGAAAAAACGATAAAAATAGCAGCTTCGTTAACTTTTCAAGGTCATGCCCTTCTAAGTTTCATAAAACGGGCAATCAAGCGCACAACAAACACTCATTTCCTTATTGACAGTCTATTCTCTTACTCGGGTCCCGTAAGTTAAACAAAGCCAGCAGGGAAGAGATATAAAAGAGACTCTACTTAGAAGTCAACATTGCCCTCCCTTCCCTATACATGTCAATTATTGACTGTGCGAAGTCATTTTCTTTCCCTTATTACGATCGAGTAGTTTAAAATAGGGAACGCTTGCACTATTCCGGCCGAAACACAAGCTAACCGACGTTTCCTTTACGGCCAGACGGGACTTGTCGCGTCTACTCCGGCTTGCGCAACCCACGCAACCAGTGAAAGTCAATGATATGCTAATTTTGCTCGCTTTAACGGGACTCCTAGCTCAATTCCGGCTTGGTCTCACTACGCTTCGAGTTCTCCCCCCCCCTTAATACAGTGCAGCAGTGCAGTAGGGAACGCTTCTTCTGTCCCGCCGATACACAAGCTTTACCGACGTTTCCCGTAAGGCCAGACCAGACTTGTCCATCTATTCCGCCTTACGTAACCAACGCAACCCGTGGAAGTCAATAACAAGCTAAATTCGCCGGCTGTCGCGATTACACTACGAGGGGCTCGTAGCACAACTCCGGCTTGGTCTGACTACACTCGGTAGGTTTTGCATAGGACATGATAAGCTAATACACTCAAGAGACTTAATCCAATTTTTAAAATTTTAAATGCAACGTTAAAGAAGATTTTTGCGGCACTAAAATTAAATTAAAAAAGATTTTTTGGGGGAGGGGAGATTTAGAGAGTTAAAAGAGCCGTACCGTGAAGGCGGGGCGAGAGATGGGCGTGGTCGAGGCTACCGGCAGATATCTCGTTATTCAAAGCCGCCATGGCGGCCGCCGCCGCCGCTGCATAAAAGGGCTGCAGGAAAGGCGTGAACTGCGCTTGCACATATGCCGAAGTGGCTAACGGTAGCAGCGGAGGAGGCGACTCAGGCGACGGTGGCTTCTCCCCATAGAAACCTTTTTGTTTTTTAAAGTAATGGCAGTTGACCACGCCCCATGTAGAGATGAACAGGCAAAGACAAGAGAGAAAGAAGGGGAGAGAAAAAGAAAGAGAAGATGCAAAGAAAAATTCCGTTGGTTAGTTGTCCCCTTTTTGTAATTTGATCAGAAAATGCTCGACAAAAGTCCTCAAAAAAGGCTCCCCCGCAAAACTTACCACTGTTGGAAAGGAGGCGGGGCTTGATGTCTTCATTACTGCAGCTGGTATGCCCACTACTGCTATCCACATCCGAAACGCCGGAATCTGCTGGCGAAGGAGGTAATGAACCTGTGACAGAAATGAACACAACATTTCATTAACAACCCCCCAAAAAACGAAATTAGAAGAACCATTTCTTCCAGGAAAGATTAACGTTAGCAAAACAAGATAAAACTCGACTATACGGTCACTTCCAAGCACCTCGCATCAAATTATGACTTCCTGCTCTCGGAAAGAGCATTCGCATTACCTCGCCAGTGGAAAAAAAAAAACTAAAAAAAAACTCATGGTATTTCCGGTTTCCCAAAGCCATGAAACAAGTGTAATAAGGCTTGGCAAGACTTTCTTTCGCCAGTATATCTCATAACGACTTTTCTGGGTGTGATAATAGCCCAACTAAAGACAAAGGATTCCCTCTCAACATCAAGAGATAGACCAAAAGAAAAAAATGGTAGCAAAGCAGACTTGGCGGAATTTCCTGTTTTTCTCTTCTTTTCCGCGGTATGTTTAAAAATCCCTCAAGGAACCTAAAAGTAAACTATCCATCCTTGAAGGCTTTTGGGTTTTATTCAAGTAAACATCCTCTTTCTGGACACGGTTAACTGCAAATACCCTAATTAAGAGAACTGGTGGGAGAGCTCCCAAATCACTCTCACTAAACAGTCCTCGTGAGGCTTTTTTCGGACTTTTCTCCCGCCACCATTCCAGAAGTAGTCAATTTATAAGGTCAAGAGCGTCAAACGACTTTTCCGAAAAGGGAGAAAAGGTCGTGAGAATGGAGATGTTGGTCGCCTTCACTTGGGTCAATCTAGGTCACACATATGTCTGTCACTCCCATCTTCCCTCATCATCTCAAAACTCGTCTCGTCCCTTCTTGGGGAAAGCCAGTAGAACTCCAAAAGCGTTCCCAGAGAGTGAGAGGAAGGAAAAAAAAGAAAAAGGCGGAAAAAGACGCTGCGTTCCCGAATTCCGCGTATGTGCCCTTTGCTTTTCTCCACCTAAAAATAACCCGACGGTTTTCCTATAGCGTTTCAACATAAGCGTCCAAAGAGACTCTTCCTTTAACCTTCAAATCTTCACATTCCTTCGGAAGCCCAATTTCAATATCTGAAGTTTAATTGTGGCATTATTAAAAAAATATGTACGTTAATGATTTTTTCCTTTCATTTGGAGTGCCAAACCTTGAAATCTCTTATATTGTTTTACAATTTTAGAACAATTCGCTCTGAAATTCCATCTTCTATGCTACTTGCATTTTATTTAGCTTTTTTACGACAATATTTGGATTTTGTGTGTGCTAATTGTGTTCACAATATTTCAATTTTCCAATAAGGACAACAGAGAACGTGTATGAATGTGTGAGGTCCTTCCCCCTTTCTGGTCAGTTCCATGTAAGACAGATGGAGATAAATGAGGTGGCATTGTTGCCCTTGTGCCATAAGTACCGGCTCGTTTTGGGGGGTCCAAAATCCTTCGGAGATAAAAACTTCCTATTTCCGCGAATTCTGGGACTAAATTGAATTTCCACA
This sequence comes from Lepidurus arcticus, assembly GCA_003724045.1. Taxonomy (NCBI): domain Eukaryota; kingdom Metazoa; phylum Arthropoda; class Branchiopoda; order Notostraca; family Triopsidae; genus Lepidurus; species Lepidurus arcticus. Next base: position 75,675 of record RJJA01000236.1, on the reverse strand, counting down.
CTCAATTTCGGTGTACAAAAGTATAACTCCTGCCAAATTCTAAACTCGACTCGAGAAAAAGAGACGATGTTCAAAGAAATGGTAAAAAAAAAAATAAACGACAGGAGTACGAGCACTTTTCCTCGTCAACATGAGAAAGGTATCTCCCAATGCCTGACGCGGCTTCGGAATTAACATAAAAATAGTCTCCCCTCTTCTTTTCCCACGACTGCTCAGCTGAAGCCTGTGATCCCGAGTCCCCCAAAAGTCTTCTGTTGACTTTCTTCCTTTTAAACTTATTTACATAATGGGCCTATCCCAAGCTTTTCCTCCTTGATCCGGAAGTTTCTTCACGTCCAACGAATCGGAGCCAGTAGAAAAGGATGTAACTTTGAACGCTTTATCTCAGGCGTTTTTGTGGAAATTAATATTAACTCGAATTATAATTTAATGTTAAAATTATTAACTTGTAATTTATAACTTATCATGTTAAACCCAATTTTAGCATTTAGAAAAGTGGAAAGATGCCAGCAAATGCGAACATTTTAGGCAGTAAGAGTAAAAAATGTCGTGACAATATAAAATATAAATTTTACCTGGGTGAACCGGGAGCTGGACGTGTCTGAGCGCGGGATGGCCGGGGTGCAAGGCTTGCAAGTTGAGCTGATGAACCAAGTGAGGTGGTTGCTGCATGACGGGCTGCTGACTCAGGATGCCCCGTAGTAAGGTACGGGGCGGTTCTTGCGCCAGGTGGTTGGGCGTACATGCTGCCGCCGCCGATGCAGACGACGGCGTACTCAGTAAAGAAGGGGCGTGTCTACTGATAGACGATGATGCTGATGAAGGCGACTGAGCTGCTTCCGCAGGCTGCATCAAACTTCTTGGCATATAAAGACGGCCATTGGCACCTCGCCCAGGTTCCACGGCCGTGTCCACTACAAAATCCAAAAAGAAAAAATCCCATTAAAATCGGGTTGCATTAAAATACAATTCAAATGCGTAACTTAAATCATCATCTAGCAAATCCTATTGGGAAGACAAGGAGTGGTGAAATAAAAATAAAATTGAAAAGAAAGTGAAACCTTGTCCTAGATCCCACGCGATTGACCACAACTACAAGCAACCTTTTCCAAGGTGTTGAAGGACCATCATCAAACCTGTCACTGTCTCTCTCTCTCTGGGACACCTTGACGGCCTACTTTATTTGCTGGATTATACCGGAGAAACGAGAATGGCGTCGCGGGGTCCAAAATTGCTTCTCTGCGTCCAATTCAGTGGCGTTGGCACGCGGAAATGCACTATGGAATTGTCTCACGTATACATTGCTTTATTTTTTCTCTCTTTTTCTCTCCCACACCCCAAAAAGCACACCCACACACAATAAAGTGTTGAACAGACAAAAAGAAATGCCTGGAAATAAGGAAAAAAGGTCCACATTCTGTCTGGTTAGTATTTCTCTTGAAAATTTTACCCCAAAATGTATTTTTTTTTTCAAAAAGCTAGAAGCTTTGGGAGGTGATTAAAGGTGAAACACGAAATGAGTTGAGAAAGACCGGGGAAAAAAGTTGGCACAGACGCTTGGAAAAGCCCAAGCGAAAAATAGCTCAAAACTTCCATCAAATTTTACGTTTTTTTAACAGGCTCATAATACGAGGTTGAGCACTGGGCAAGACCAAAGCAATAACGCCACGAAACGGGGCAGGAAACGGTTTTCTGGATCTTGAGATCTTTTCCCATCCCATCCTATCCCGTGTATCTTTAAATAAGTGTTGTCTCAGGTGGGAAGCTGGGCCATGCCAATGTTCTCCTGCATACCACACGTGTGGCATCTGGCACAAGCTGATATGTTCGTGACACGTTCCTTTTGCCTCTTATGCGTAATACTATTTCTCGCACACAGCCTTTTTTTTAAACAAGCTCCTACCAAAGAATTCATGAACTTTTTTCGCGTAATTGCACAAGTTAACCTTTCAATTTTACCTTAATGTCAACACTCCCTAAGAATAATAGATATTAAGAATATATCATAGAAAATAAATAATTATAGAAAAAACAACAGAATTAAGAAGTTCTAGTTTTACATAAATATAAAATCACCTGAAGAATTAACAACAATATTACTCTACAATGTCAATTCTTGAAAAGTCACACTAAATTCTTACACAATTGCAATAAACTTTCGTTGCTTTTGCAGTATAACGATTAGGCAAGTTAACCTTATAGAATTACACACACAATGTGAAAATTGTGAAAGTCTATAAACTGTGAATTAGTCTAATTTTTGAAACATTCAGACGATTTGTCCAATAAAGGTATTGTCAAAGTAGGTAAAACGAAAGGTATACGACGTTCGCGAATCAGCCAGGCAGTCAGAATAAGGCAGTCAAGTTTGGCGGAAAAGGTCAAAAACAAGGAACAATGTGCGTATGTGTTATGTCCAGGTCAAGTGGCAGTGACGCTTCTCGTGCTACCAATCCAGTCCACCAGACAGGTAAAAACAAGTGGGTTAGTGGCACAGGTGAAAGTGAAAGGGTGTGGATTCGCCGCAACAATACCCGCTTAGCCTTGATAACAAGCATCAGGGAATACATATACCTCCAAAAGGAGTCCTCGTCAGAACTGATGGCCTCGACCAACATTTTTCAAAAACCGCAAAAAGAAAAAAATCTCAGAGCTTTTAATCTCCCTCGCGAAGTTTTATGCCTTCTTTCTTTCCTCCTTCTGACGTCATACCCCCGCCCTCGGTTACTTCGGTTACCTTCACTTTTTTATTTCTATTCATTTTTCCTATCACCAAGAAGTTTCACCCAAAAAGGAAAGATACAGACAAAAGTGTCAATGGAGTTAATTTCCCTCCTTGTCGACCCGATCCTCGTCGACCTGTAAGAGCAAATAACTGGCGGGAGGGTTACGGGGCGCTTGAATGGCGTCGGTGGCGTCGCCGGAGCAACACGGGTGGGGGGTTGGCTCTCCTCCCCAGCCCCCAAAACTCCCATTTGACGTCAAACGAGCGAGATCCCGAGTTGCTATACAACATAGCAAAACCTAACGATTCCTCCCCCCGTTTCCCTCCCTGGGACTGGGTCCGACGCTCCCGACCGACGTCAACGGACGCCGAATTGCACCCCCCAGAAAATAAGAAAAAACGAAAATGGCCCGAAAGGATTAAAACAGCCCAGGCAACAAGAGGGCACACACACGAAACTCCGCACGCAGGTTTGTGTGTGTGCGTGCGTGTTTTCCTCGTACCTCCTCGCCCAAATAACCGCTGCCACTTGTGCTCCTGTGTGCCCTTAGCCTTTGCTTTTCCACCCCGTTCCTGATACAAGCTAAGCTGTACATGTCCAGCGTAGCGCAGGCTATTTCCGACCCAATGGCATGCGACCCAATCTAACTTTAGCTGCCCTTTAATATACCTCATCACACGCTCCCGTACTATACCACACCAAATAACTCCCCCCCTCACTCTCCACTCACTATTTCCCCAGCATCGTTCCGGAGTAACCGCTCAATGATTTTAACGATTCTTACCATCAAAATCAAAATTCTTGGAGCTAATACTACTTAGTTACGCTAGGACGGGGGGAGCTGATTTCAAGTCTCCTGAATCCTGAATCAATCAATAGAATCCTGAATCAATACTGTCAAAGATTCTAAAGATAACTCTTAACCCCTAGAAGTTCAAAAAATAAATATTATGTATTAAGAATGTCGATACTATCTTGCTGTAGTAATCACGAGGATCACGGCAATCAGTTAGGAATCACCTAAATGACTCGGATCACTCCTTTCATAGATCAACCTTTAGCTTACAGCTGTGATCTGGGCCTCACAGGGAGCAAGTTAATTGCATCGCAATCAACAAGATCTCTTAGAATCACCAGAATCAATATTTTCAAAGATTCTATGACAAATTCAGATCTCAACTGAATTAACTGGACTCGACTTAACTTAACTCTGGAAAATGAACCAGTGAACATGGCTAGCATCTACCAATACCCCAGGATCACAATAATCACTAACATCAAAGATTCCGCACTCACTTTCAAGAAGCCTGAAGGCTCAACTTCGACTAACTTTAGGGTAGTTAAAATAATTTAAAACTCTTGTCATCCTCAACCAAGTTCTCAACCGCGCAAAATCCCTTAAATCGCCAAGATCACATTGCTCAACGATTCCTTCTACTTAACCAATAATCTTAATAAGGTGTTTTACGTTCTACGTTTAATTTAAAAAACACCTAAACTCATCCCCTTCAAAAGATTCGACGCTTCCAAATCACGCTAATGGCTTCAGTAGGCAAATCAATATAATCAACGATTTGTAGCTAGTCTGGGACTCCCTCTCCTTCACCCCATCAAGTAATAGACTATTGTTCAAACTCAACGCAATACCTGTGCAGTACCGGTTACCGAGTCGTCCTCGCCAATGTAGGTCAATTTGAATCCCCAAAGCTGAAGCGGAAGTGGCGTCCAAAAAACTGATACCGAAATCGCTTAGTTAAAGAGACAAGAGACTCCCATCCCAATCCTCTTTCCACAACGCAGCCACACATATATCGGATCCTTTCCCAGGTTTGACCTCAATTCCGAAACTCCATATAGTTTCTACATAGTTTATGTATGCAGGATTAAATTTCATCTATTATTAGCTCATCTTTCTGTCCCAAATCTCCCACATCTGAAGGATTTCGTAACATCACTTAAACATGCCACAGTTCAATACATCCTCTTCCTCTTGCCCAGCCCATTCGTCGATCCCTCCTCTCAAAAAATAACCTTTTCCTTTTTTCTAAAAAAAAGTCATGACCAACCTTTGGCTCAGGAATTTTCCTGTATAAAAATAATAATAATAATATAAAATGCGGAAAGAGCAGAATGTTTCCCTCCCACACATTTCTGCGGTAGTAATAGGGGGTTTCTATAAAGGCTCGGCAACTCTTTTACGTGTGTGCTATTGTTACATGGGTGGTCATTAGCTCTAACCAGCGCGTGTAACAGGAAAGTTGTCTTCCTTTCATTAAAAACGAGGAAGAAAATTCAAGCAAACGAGTAGCTCCAAGTGGGTGCTGGTGACGCGCGGGACGACGCCGATGACGTCCGTAGCTTTCGAGGCCGATCAATGGAAACCCGACTCACGCTCTTCCCATTCTCGCTGAAGAACATGAAAGCTCCTGGGAAAAAAAATCTTTCTCCTTTTCTGGTGCGCTTTTACAAGGAAGAAATCTTGTCGGCACGTGGAGCAAACTCTTGCACCTTCCCTTTAAAAAAAATAATCTTTCATCTCTTGGTTGCTTGCGCACTTCACCGTCCTTCTTCCGGCATGGGCAACTCCGCGGGGAGATATAAAAAACGAGAGTAAACACGAGAACGAAGCTTATCTCATTCACGGATTTCACAGCGGGTGAAATCCACTCTTTCGCGTTTTCCAATTGTGAAGCACACCCAAAAAGTTTGGGCTTGTGCCATTCGGGGGCGCACAGAAAAAGCTTTAACATCATTGTTCCCACGGGACTCGCTATAGACGTATATCAAATTAGCGATTGCCATCACTTCCTCGTTGTTCTAGAACATACCCAAAACCGTCCATAAAACGAGATATCGGAGCCTATGAATCCCCAATTCCTCCCTGAAAGTTCTGCCGTTACTTTTAATTTCTTCTTTGGGAGGGGGAGGGGAGAAATTACCTTTCCAATATGGGACATCGTGTGGTAACTGGAAGTCAATTAGGGGAAATTATTAAGACAATTGGCTTTTCTATCAAATTTCCGGACGGGAAGAGCGTAAGGACAAAAAATGAAGAAAAAGAGAAATTGACCAAGATAATTAGGAGAAAATTTCCAAACTGTGGGGAAGTTGGGAGGCTTTTAAGTCCCTCAGAGGCCCCCAAAACAAGGGGATCAATTAGGATTATAAGATTCTGGGAAGGCAAGTATACCAACATCGAGTTCGTTTCCCTTATCCCGTACTTAAGGTACAGCGAAAGGAACTCCACACTCCGCTCTATTCGGGTTCATTTAACCTTTTAGCCAAGAAGAACCGGAAGGAACGAAACTTCTCGAAATTCTTTTACAAGTTGGCAATCCTGTCACGAGATGCGACGTCAAGACTGGGACCTTTCATACGTGTATTCGCTAATACGAAAAATCTAAAAATATTACTTCACAAAAAGAGCTCGAAATCGCCCAGTGCCACGAACCTTTTTTTCTCATAAAATTACCTAAACGCTTGCCAAATTGAACTTTCCATATTGAACACGTCCAACGCAACATTTAATGCACAAAATGATTGAATATGAGAAATTTCCGCGTGAACAAAATAAAAGAAGAAAATCCCTGAAAATTCTGACAATCGTCGATTGAATCGATTTCAAACCTTAATACTTTACACTTGTAAAACTATATCAAACGTGTTGTAAATAGACGTTATAATTAGGGAAAAGCTATCCAAAATTATGTCTCCGATTCTCAATTTCATTTGGATGGGAAATTCCGAATGAAAAAAAAATCCGACAATTGCCAATTTCCCTCCTTCAAGTGAATTTCGACCCTTTATAGAAGAGGTCAAGCAGCCGACGAGGAAGTGTTTCCAAACCCCATGGACCTTACGCGATTTTAGTACCTATGCCAAACTGGTCTTTTCTTTCCTAAATTCCCGAAACCCAAAATTCAACCAAAATTGACGTCACTTTACTGACCCACTCATCCACGCTCCAAAAACCTGATTAAACTGCCATTAAAAGGTTTTACAGGTTGTACCAACCTCCATAAAGACGCCCTACGGTCACTTTGCACCAGACCGAAAAATGCACGCCGAAAACCAATCCATTTCCCTTTCCTAAAAATCTCCCATCCATCCCCTCCCCAAAAACAAAACAAACAATCGAATTGTTTTTGCAATCAAATCATGCGTGAATACCAACAAAAAAGCATCTATGGGTTGGCCTGTGAAGGTTCCCCACTTCCCAGTTTTTCCTTCGCCTCGGGCAGCATTCCAAGGCGACTGACTATGACTCGTAGCGTCCAGTCTAGGCAAGTCATAAGAATGTTTGTCCTAAATCCGGTTTTTGCTTGAGAGAGACATACACAAGTCACTGAAGCAACTTTCCCTTTCGTTTTTCCTCGCTTTCCGCCTGACCCTCAAACCGAAAAACTTCCCCAGACGACCTACTTTCTATTACCTTGCCTCCAATCTTTCAATTCCCTCCTCAAACCGCGCACAACATTTTATGATTAAAGGCCTCTCCGAAATTTCGTCATTTTTCGTAGGGAAAATTGGGAATCTGGAACAGGAATTCCGGGGGAAGACACGAAATGTGCCTTTTCTTTCTTTTTCGAAGGAAATATGGTTAAGAACCAAGTTAGGAACTTACGGTAACGTTTCATGAGCGATTTCTTGTAAGCCTTGGGATTGACTCCCAAATCCATGGGCTGGCTGTCGGAATCGTCGGAGGAATCCATGGCGGGACTGCTGCTACTGTCCCGCTCGCGGAGGTAGAAGTGGTCGTCATTTAAATAGTCGACGACTTGCAGTGTCGCGTGGTAATGGCGACGCCGGGCCGACCGGAGCAACTCCAGGTCCCCATCGCCGCACGAGTAGCGGTCTAAACGCAGTCGCGTCAAGCGAACGTTTTCATGGTACTCGTCCTCCTCATAGGGCTTTCGCACAAGTCCCGACTCCCCCGTCGAATAGCGCAGTGGCAGAGGGGAACTCGACACGCTTCTCCGCAACTCATTCACACTGCTTTTGTTCCTCCGGAACGCTTCCTTCTCGTCGTCGCCTTCAACTACTCCTTCTTCTTCGGCTTCGCCCTCGACTGCGACACTGGCGCGCGGAACCGCGTCATCTCCCGCCAACGGCGGCTCGCTTCGTCGCGAATTGCAACTCAAGTCCAAAGGCTGTAACTCGCCGCAATCCACCGGCCCGAGTGGCTGGGATGCGACTGCCAAGCTCGTATTCCTCATCTTCTATTTTTTTTGTATTTGAAAACTTTCTATTTTGACTTCAGCCCACCAAAAGTGACTGCCAACAATGTTGCAAAAATTCCAAATAAAACCACACTGTCTTGCTTCTTCGCACACTTAGTTACCTTCCAAAAATAGTCCCATTTCTTGTGTCTTTCGGAACAAATTAACCAGAAGCAACGTTTCGCCTCCGATTAATCCAACACATCCAAAAATCAAGGAACTTTTATCGGTCCAAAAACAAACGAAACATACACGAGAGTTAGGCGCACTGGAAACGAAAGTGACGGGATCTTTCGTGTTACACTTGGCTTGCAAACGGGGGATGTGTGTGGAGCTTGTACAAAGGTCTCAAGCGGTTGCCTTCCTAGTTCCTACTGGCCTACTAACGTCCCCGCACGCTGCGGATATGCGATGGTTATGCGTGTGAGGCTATACGTACAACCGACCCGCAGTTCAGAATCAGACTGGACTGAACGTGGGGCCTCGGGCCTGGGGACTTGTGTGGCGGTTATGGAGGGGGTAACCCACTCCCGGACTAAGACTGGCTGGCACCAGAAACTCCACCCCCTTTCGTCCTCACCGCACAAGTCCGGCTTTCCTTGACTCCTTGATTCTTTGACGCAGAATAGCAGCCATCAGAAGTAAAAAACCCCGCCAAAAACGACTTTTTAAAGGGAAAAAAAGGACCAGGGCTAACCTGAAAACCCAAGCCTGACCTTCCGATACGAAACCCGCTAAGACATATCGTTTTTCTTTTCTTTTTCTTCACCAACGCTAGGGAGTTTTTAAGTTGGTTGATTTACTCCATAGATGGCGTTAATTTGGGTAAAAAATCGGCGAAAATATGGTCTTGTACAGAATTTCCTAAGAATCAGAAGATTCATAGAATTCAAAAGACTTATAGGATTCATAGAACTCGCGTTCCATAATTCGTGAGATCCCACGTGAGTTCCATGATCTCTTTATTACTGAAATTCCCCATTGAATTACTTGCAAAATTACCGCCAGATATATAACGGCATGGATTTTTTTTTAGGTCGGATTTGGAAAGTTTTTACTAAATGCGGAACAGTTTTTATCGTCCGTGTGGGATGATTTGAGAAGTGGGAGCAACGATATGATTAGCAATATTACTACCACTTTTCGCAGACTATTCCGCCAGGCCAACTGAATGAAATTGGTCTCAGATGGGACACTCATCCATTAAAACTGAAAGCCGTTGATATAGCAAAACGATTTTTACTTTTTTTAGCACTGCAGCGAAAAGAGTAGACAAATCACTGCAGCTGAAAATTGCGGAAAGATTTTAACTGTTTTAGCGGAAAGGAAAGAAATGGGGAACTAATCGTCAAATCATTGCAAATTTCTTAACCCAAAAATAAATAAAATACGAAAGTTAACTAACAAAACAGCCTATATTACTGTCAACGAACTTCGCAGAAAGCTTCCCACTTTTATTCCCCATAATAAATTATACCCAACGTGAACTTCAGCATTGATTCAAACTTTCCGAAAACCTTCTTGAAAATTAATTTAAAAATTCGTATGAAATGTTCGCATCGGATTCCATTCCACATAGTAAAATTTTATATATTTTTGAGTATTACAAATTATTTATTACTATTTATTTATTTCTATTACTATTTATTTCTATATTTGTACGGCTAAAACTGTAATACCAAACTCCTCATTGGCATACAAGATTACCAAAAATCATTTTAATCCAAATCAAAAATCATTTTAACCGCGAAATCGGAGGAATCTCTTCTTTCAGTACAGCGTCGCACAAGCTGACCTTTACCTTCTTTGCCGTTCCATTTTTCGCTGAAGTAATCAAAGGAACCGAAAAAAACTACTCTAAAAAATACTAAGTTTCGGTTCTGCATGTAATTTTTTCTTTTTGTTGTGATTTATTTTCATTTTGCTTTGGCAAGTCTACCTTTCGGATCAAAAAGCTCGACACAGGCTACGGTGTGAAATGCAATTACGGTAATTGCATGTGATCAAAGAGCAAGCTTAGAAGCTGTAAGAAGCGGCACCTGTTTTCGGTCTTTCTTCTCGTTCTATTTTTTGCATAATGTTTTCCTCTGCCTGCGACGACGTCAGGGCATCATAGTCAACAGTCACAGCATCCTAACAAAAACCACCCCAACAGTCTTGTTCTTGTCCCTGTCTCACCTTGTATTCGTATACATGCTTGCACGTGTGCCGCTCTTTCGCTCGCTTCAAAGTTGTACCTCTTTTTATTATTTGCCATCCGAAAACTTAAGAAAAATAATGCACGTGGCTTGCCTCTCCAACAAAACTTACCCCCCCCGGCTCGTCCCGCTCATTATCAAACCCTTAGTCGACGACCAAACTTTAAAAAAAACTGGACAATTAAAGTTACAATTCCCTCCTGAATCCAAAGATTCACTTCCAACTGCGTCTGTCTTCGTTAAGTTCTTCAATATCCTAAAAATCTTTCAAACAATGACCAAGTCTTTACACTAAAAAGCCAATCTTCTGTAGAAAAACTACCGAAACTCGACTTTTTAAACTTTCTCCTGTGATTTCTGTAAAAAAAAAACCCAATTGTGGCCAAAACACTTTAAATCATCTTATTAGGATTAAAACTATGGAATAAACCAAATGTACTTCTGTATTTGATACCAAACTAACTAATAAGAACAAGTTAACCAAAAATGGACGAAAGTTATAAGGATTAATATAAATAACTGAACAACACAAAATTGCGACTTTCAGCTCATTTCACGTGACCCATCTTTCAATTCTTCAAAAACTACTCGAAGGAAGCGCTTCTTCCCGGAAAACGCATCCTCCTTGACCTTCCATTATCCCATCCCTCTTTTTCATGTTCCCTCCAATTCTTCCCCAAATGACCCACTTTGAACAAAAAATATCCTTCTTCCTTATTTAAACCCCGCTCTTTCATAGTACTGCATGTAGTTTTTTTTTTCATTTTTCATTCAAGTTAAACGTTTTCAAACTCACACCTGGTCGAAGCTTGTTCGCAATTCAATCAAATACTGGACAATAAAACCAACGAAATTGCCTTTCAAACGAAATGTGGTTCTGTACTTCTTAATTTCTCGTTTCTCCCCCAAAACGTGAAAAAAACGAAATTTCTCCACCAAAACCTCTTCTCTTCAGCCTTCGACTCACTTCGCAACGACCAATCCTATTAACGAAACATAACGACTGTCTACCATCACTCTCCGCCTCTAAAACTGCCTAAATGAACCAAACGTAACCCAATTCAGAGCAACTAACCGCCAATTTCCCTTCCAAATCATCTGCATTTCTACTTATTCTCCTTTCTTTCCTCTCCAAATCCATTACTTCTTCTCTCCTTCCCTTTTCTTCTCTTACAGGGCACAAGTGGAAGTCTAGAAATGTCAAACGGTTGGCCAAAAAAAAATAAAAAAAATAACTCCCGAAGGTGCAAAAAGTGAAATCGTCCGTCTTCCTTTTCCACGTTTTCACCTGAAGCGATTCGCTAGTCGATAATAAAAGCCGGAGCTGTTGCAATCTAAAGGAAGGAGAAGCCAGCAAAACTTCCTGAGCTAGTTCTGTGGTAAAGATGGTGGCCCTCTTTTTTTCTTCCTTCCTTCTACTTTTCCTGAACACGCAGAACTGTGCTATCTGGCTATAGAAGCCAAGGCCATGGAGTAAGTCCCAAGTTTTCACTCCCATTAAAGTGGCAAGACAACCAACCCGCACACATACACACAACACACCTTTTCCCTTTCGCTACCGTTACCATTTCCCTGCAGAGACTTGAAACCATCACGTAACCTCATTACCAGTCGCCACACAAACACCTCATGCCTATCGAAACAACGCCATTCCTTCCCGCCGCTGCCCCTTTTTAAAGCAAGAGGACGCGGATATGAATAGGAGGGAAATGTCCATTCCCCAACTCCTCAAACTCTCCATTTTTTGTCTCAGCCCTTTTTCGCTCTTTCCCATTCATAAAACTGAAAAAATGACAAAATAACATTCTATAATACAATAAAATGATGTATATTATACTTGTAATACTTTGCAGCCCCTTTAGCCTTTTTTAGCCTCTTTGTATTCAATAAAAAATGACAAAATAACCTAATATTTAATAGAATACACTACTTGTAATTTTTTGAGCAGGCGTGTGACGTGCAACTCATTTTATATTTTTGGGGAACCTTTCCATCTTCGCTGTAAGCAGGTTACGCTATCAGTGTCAGTGCTTTTAATGTCTTTTTCCTTTTGCATGTATGATTTTAATTAACAAAGATTCGGCTTTGAATTAGGAATTAATTGGGGATAATGGTTGTAAGGAAGAGGCTAGATATCATTTGGCTGAGCTGTGCACTATACGAATCTTCTTCAATATTGCAATTTCTCCTTCAATTTGAAGATTTTTAAGCTCTTTAAGATTTTGCCGACAGCGTTTAAAATTTAAAGAATTCCATATCCACTCCCGCCAAGCGATACACTAAAGTGACATCGAAACACCACACATAGCTCATTACTACGTTACTATGTACTCAAGGCATCTTGATTCCCAGTTCTAACACGCAACGATTGACGTCATCCAATGGAGCAACTCTAAACCATTGCAGTAAACCCCGCGAAATCTCGTCACTTTCTGTACTCAACCTTAAATCCTTCCCTTTTAAGCCCTGCTCTCCTTCTCTTCAAAACTTCAAAATCAATCCTTCAATGCCTAAACATTATCAAATCATTTTAATTCAAAACTCAACCACGCTAGGTTGAGTTTTGAACCAACAACATTATCTGAAACTCTTGCATTCATTTTCCAACGCTTTTGCTTTGTAACTCGACGTCATCTAATTACAAAATTAACATAACAACATCCTGACATATCCTACGATGCTCATTCCCATTATTGCATCGCTTGAGTCAGTTTCATCGTTTGTTAAACCACGAATACTTGGAATGAATCTTCCTCCCATCCGATAACCCAAACGTTAAAAGCATGGAGATTTTTTAAAAACGTATATGCCCTACAAGCGTAAGAGAAAAAGGAGAATCACAGCAGGGCAGTTTCCCTGTCGCTGGACATTTCAAACAGAAAAGTCCCCTTTCCGCCTCCATATCCTTACACATAGAATCCAGCTCGAGCCAATGCTTTTCTTATGTTCCGCACACTCTCCAACTCCTCTTCTCTAGGGTACCTCTCCCCCCCCCCCCAATACTACCCCCAAAACGCTTCCTCTCCTAACTTGTACTTTCAGACATCCAGAAAAAAATCTTCCTTTCCTTCCTTACATATCAATAGCTCACTTGCCCAGCGTAAAAGTAAGGGGGTCAAATAAGAAGATGACATTGCCATCAGCAGCTGGGGGATGCTGCATGACGATAGAGAGAATGGTTCCTATAAGTAAGTGGTTGACCTCTTGAGGTTAAAACTCGTCTTCCTGGTCAAAATCCCTTTTCTGCCTTTACCCCCCAAATGTCTCATAAATATGGAGATGCGACGACGTCTTTTAAGCTTCACACATTGTCACATTCCTGCACTGGGCGTGATGGCGCTTTTAGTCGTATACCTCTTACCTTCTTAAACCCCCTGCCCTTTCCCCCACCCAGCAAAAGCAAAAAATACAATAAAAAAGGGCTGACCCATAACTCTACTTTCCCAGTATGGCAACCGGGTTCTCGTTCTTTTCGGGCGCCCATCATCCCTTTCACTTCTCAAAGGATCTCTAGCTCTACATGAAATGTACGTCCGCCGAATCTTTCCCGTCTGCACACACACACGTTCATAACCACACACTCGCATACAACATGGTGGCTATGATGCAAATCAGCGTGCGTGCAAGGCCTCCCCATAACCTCATCACGACCCAAACCCGTATCTTGTCTTTCTGAGCCTAACACCTCACCCTTTAAGCACCGCAAGCGAAAATCATTCTTGGCTGAAGACGTTACCCTTGTAAAGTCTTGCGCTTGAGAAATATGACCTACTTTTGGGGAAGAAAACTTGACAACGCCACACACACATATATACAAAAAGAAAGAGAGAGAAGCTTTCGGAAGCTTATCACGCACTTGGAATTGCAGACCAGAAAGCGAAAACTGCAATCAAAAACGTCTGGGAACTTTTTTTAAATTTGTATTTCTAAGAAAGATAAGAAAGAGGTCAACGTCTACCCTAAAGATCTGTGAGGCCACCACCGCTCTACTTTACTCACTTAGGAAGTGTACAAACGGAGATTTTTTATATTTTTGTCTTTCTTTTTGCTTTATAGAAGTTGGTAACAAGTTGCATCCATATCCCAGTGTTGAAACAGAAAAGGATATGGAAAAAAGAAAACGAAAGGAAATCACCATTTCTGCATCTCGATAATGTAACGCAGACAGCGAAGCACAGAGAACCAGCGCAGCTCTCTCTTTCTGTTCTTGACTTGCAACGTGTCCCACTTTTCATGTTATAAAACCCTTTAGAACAATTTCATCTTAAAACCTGTTGCCGTTTGCGAACCAGAAAAACGAGTTGCATTTCAAAGTTTTAAATAGGAACCTAAATATATCTTAGTCTTGAAACAATCGCGCGCTTACTCAATCAGTTCAAGTTATCGAAATGATTCAACTTACCGAAAACCACAAAAAATCCATTTTAAAGCGATAACATAAACGTTTTCTTAAGCCCAGCCAAGTTGGAAACAAGAACGGGGGCATAAGAACTGCTCCACGGACCCCAACTTACTCCAAAAGTTTACATGAACCAATCTTTCCCAAATTTCGAAACATTGCAAGGGATTGAAAAACATCGGAAAATTGGTTAATATCTCCCACATTTTTTAATGTATGGATTCTTTTCATTTGCTCATTTTTACCCCCCAAAAGAGTTCAACTGGACAGTCAGTAGGAACTCCAGCAGACCAGATAGTTTTATTAGTTCAGTTTGGCGAGTTCAAAGTTTTTAAAATATTCATAAAAGAAATGATCCCAAAAATTAGGACCGATTTTTGAATCTTCTTGAATCATGGAAGAAACGAGTAAGGGATCTCTTCGACAAGGACGGATCCTACAGTTTTTTCAATGGATTTGATCCATACGGAATTGGGACGGTTTTTAGGGTCCAGGAAAACCAGAAAGTAAAAGTGGCTGCTTGCTCCATGGCTCTGCAAACTATGCGTGCTAATAATCAAGCATCCTTTTTTAGGGCGCCTTTATGGTTTAGGTCTCGTTTCCTAATCCTGCATTCAAGTAGGTCACCACTATAACCAACCTCTTTTTTTATTCTTCCATTAGGTTCTCTTCTCCTCGTTTCCCTTTTCCCCTCAATTCTAATCTCCAACACGCAGTGGCACACCATATAAGCCACCTCTTCCTCTCTCTACTTTTTTGTAAAATCATTTTTTGGGTACACATACACACACATGCTTCATGACGTAGAAGAGTCCCCCATTCCCACTCCCTACCCCCTTTTTAGGAACCTGTCTTCTCTTCACTTCACTTTCCATTTCCACCTCATGCAAATGAATTCAGCAGTCTCCTCCGGTCTTAATCTGCGATGAGAAAGCCGAAAGTCTTTTGCTAACAAGTTGTCGGTTTGGTCAATAAATTGGGCTCAGGCTGTGTTAAATCGCTTGATTTACATTATTTTTTTCTGCATTCTTACATTCATCATTTTTTCTTTCAAATAAAAGAAATGGAGTTATTTCAGAAAATAAATAGGTATATCCAATAGACTCAATAAAAAGCGTTCAAATTCAGTTACTTTTAAGCTTTAAAAGTTTGATCAAACAGGCGCGGTACAAACCAGGGTACAGATCCTTATAAGACAAGACAAGGTCGTAAGTTTTTTGCCACCTTGTCCGTTTTTCTTTCCACCGTAACGCTCTGGGTCAGAAAGTCTTGTCTTGTCTTACATTTGGCGAAGAAACTCGAAATTTTACTCACGTGCCAAACTTCGGCAAACTCTTTTCCCTTTTTGTGAAGAAAATCCAGTTGGAACTTCAAGGCACAAGGTAGGTGGGCACATTCAAGAAGAATTGCGCCCAACTTCTAAGTAGGCTACAGCCTAATTTAAATGTAACTACAATTTAATCTTTAAAACACAATGTAATCCAACTTTCTTTTCCCACACAAAAAACCAGGCCGGGACTCGTAGTGTTACACCGGCCTGTCTGGGAAATGCATGCATGACGCGGACATTTCCCCCCGATCGCACGGTTGCCTTTACGCCGGGCCTCGTAGCGTTACTCTGGCCTGTCTAGGGAATGCATGAATGACGCAGACATTTGTTCCCAGTCGTATGGTTGCCTTTACACACCGGGGTTCATAGCGCAAGTTCGGCTTGGCCTGACTCCTGGTCGATGGCTTTCTTTTAGGATGGGATAATGCGATTGTCTAATTGAACAATGCAAGTGATCAAGGGTACTGCCGAACCAATAAAGTACTGTACAACTCAATACAATAGAATGCTAGAACAATTGGACGGCGACATAGGACGGCGACATTGCATTATTAAGCACTTAAAGTACAAGGGAACTTTAATAACAAGTTTAAACTTAAAGAATTCAGTCTGAAAACGAAAAAACAAAGCTATGAATCGAGGACAGAGGTTGTGTCAATCGGGTTACGTCAATGAACGGCACAGGAAACGCAATCGTGCTACCCAGCAAAGATGCTCGGAAAAAGTCAAAGTGCATGTTCATATACGCACAGTACAGTAGCACTTTTACTCATGGGAGTTCAAAAAAAGAATAGAAGACAGATAAGGAATATTATATATGGAGATTTTTTCCTATATTTTTCTCTTTTTTTTCCCCTTCAAGCTTTCGTTATCGTAATGTAAACCAGGAAGTGAGTTGAACTAAGAACTTGAATTGACTCCATCCATTCCAATCCAGGAAGAACCTTTTTGTGTGTGCACCGTCAGCTCCAAAGTGTCAATATAGGTTACTGTGTGTGTGTGTGTTTGTGTACACAAAAGCACTGTAATATACAGCTCAAAACGATAAGACAAGTCGCGTTTGTGAACCGTAAGTGACAAAGTTCAGGACCAGGAAAACCCACTATCTTGTAGAGCTCGCCTTACGGTATACAAGTCCAATTGAACTCAACTCGCACTCCAAACAGTTCAGTTACACTTGCACTGCCCCGAAAGTGCAACTTGATATCTTCTACTATTTTTTGAGCTCCTGCCACGCAACATTATCTCTCCCAATTAATCCCCTTCCTCATATAAGGTTTTGCGACCGTAACATACTCAGGTCCCTTTTCCCTAATTAAACAAATATATTTTCTCTTAAAAAAAAAAAAAAAAAATCTGTTCAAAGAAACAATCTTTGAACTTTGAAACTATTCCAAAACAGTCGAGGAAAAATAATCCCATTAAACAGTTGGTTTAAAAGGAATGAACGA
This sequence comes from Lepidurus arcticus, assembly GCA_003724045.1. Taxonomy (NCBI): domain Eukaryota; kingdom Metazoa; phylum Arthropoda; class Branchiopoda; order Notostraca; family Triopsidae; genus Lepidurus; species Lepidurus arcticus. The sequence goes on along the minus strand of RJJA01000236.1, from coordinate 58,352 downwards.
AAAAAATTCAAGGAAATTTCACAATTTCAAGTTCTTTAGCGAGTTGAAATCATTCAATTAGTTGAATAAACGACGTCCCTTTTGTAGCTTCATGTTTTCTTTGCAGAAATTGTGAGTTGAAAACTAATGCAATGTTAATGGAGTATAAAGGTTGCAGTATCCGAGTGAAATAGACTTAAAAAAACTGTTTTCAATTCCACATAAGCCATACCTTCTTCCGGATGAACTAGGAGTCTATACCTGTTACTTTCCCTAAAACTGTATTTCCAAATCCTGATACGGATATAAAGAGAAGAAAATCTGAATACAATACCATTCTAAATACTTGGAACGCTTAATAACTGAAAATTTCTAAACGTTAGCTGAAATCCAATCATTTTTTAATAATGTAATAATTCACAATACTTGAGCTCTTTTAAACTCTCTTAAAATAAACTTTTTGAAACTCGTCTAAAAGCTGTTTTTCAAAAAAGAAGAAAATAATATCTTGTAAACATGTTTTACCATAAATAACCACGTATAGTTTACCGATTAGAAGACTACTAATGAAGTAATTCATACAATAAAACAGATTCGAAAAACAACCAAATGCTGAACTAAAATTCCACTTTCAAATGAAAACATAACAGGAATCCTTCGCGTATTCAATGGAAATAAAGTGACAATGCCTGGACTACTTTGTAAGCCACGCCTTTTTCCTCCTTCCCAACTTTTTCTACCGGAAACATATCGTCAACAGAGTTTCATCTCCAAAGTTTGTGGTTGGAAACAGTCCTGAGCTTCTCCATCCTCTCTTGCATCAACACGATGACGACGCTATCGACTCCCCAAACGAACCCCATAATCGGTCTTTGGAAACCTTGGCTGCGGGTGACTCTTTATAGTAAACGCAAAATAACGCACGCCTGCGTCCCTTTTCGTTTCCGTCTTTGATAAGGCTCATACAAACACAATAAGGCCCCCAGGAACGGCATGTTTTCCTTCTTCTTCTTTCTTTCGCTCAACAATATACTTCTTGTCTAATCCGTCGCTTTTCATTTTGAAAACAACCCACTCCAATGCCACATAATGTTTGGCACCTGGCTTACCAACTCTCCGCAACTTCCCATCTACGCTTGACTCCATACTATTACACTACTAAAAGCCTTGACATACTTCCACTTCTTCATCCTTCTATCCTTCCCCGAAAACCCACAACATATACAAGAAAAAAGTTTGGAAAAAAGAACAGGTTTTCCTCCGTCTTCCCTATCCCAAACTTGAAATTCCACTAATTAACGTTTCCACCTCGAATTTGGGAACGTCACTAACCAATACAGTACTAAAAACGTGTTAAACCCACAGTCATGAATACAAACCCTCCCCTTCCTACAATAAAATAGAGAACTTGTCCTAATTTCTTTCCACTTCCCAGACGTCCGGATCAAAAAAGAAGACGAAAAAAGAAGAAGCGAATATACATCAAAAGGGCGTGGCTTCATGCACGTCTCACTTTCGCTTTCCCTCTCTATATAAAGTTGGTTAAGTACGGCAAGATGCTGGCCCCGTTATGCAAAACACCACTATACGGTGTCCTACTTTCGGTGAATCGCAGCCGGAATCAAATCCATTTTTTTTCAAAATGAAAACCGGCTTACAACAATGCAAGTCTTTTCTTTCCTTCACAAAAAAATCACGCTATTTGACTTTCCCAAGGCTAAGGAGCGGTTCCAATTTCACACACAAAAGGATCTTGGATTATTTCTCTCTATCTTAAACAATAACAAAAAAGTTACATAAAGCTAAAAAACAATGTTTTGTATGGATGGCCTTCAAGTTGGGTAGATTATTGGTTGTTTTAACCATCGTCAACCCCATATTTATGTAGGACAGGGTCTTGCAATGCGATGGGCTTTTCCTGTTGACCATTTCCATTTCTTCCAATTTGTTTTTTAACCTCGCGTGTTGCTTTCTTACGCAATCTTAAGCGCTATACTAGGTAAACATTTCCCAGGCCTATGCCTTCCCCTTTTTTTCAAGGGTACACATTTTGAATACACAGGTTGCTTCCTAAAAAAAGTCAGCGGGAGAGCCCAAAAAAGAAAAAAATGTTTTTCTGGGTTTTTTATTTTGTTAAAAAAAATATGCATATTTTTTGGAGGGGGATATATGGCCTTGGCAGACATTTGAGAGTACGCGCTTTGCGTAACCGCGTGAGAGAAAGTTAGTGGAGACTTGTTTGGTTGTTTTGCTATTAGCGACTAACGATTTCCAGGTTTGGGTGAGCCAACACTGCCAAGGACGATTTTCCACGTTGAATTGCCTACGAATTAAATTCTCAATGGTATTTAATTGCTGGAATGTTTATTTTTACCTGATGGACAGTTAGATTTAAAATCTTTTTTATTTAATGTGCTAATGAACTTGAACTAGTTAACAATACTCGATACTTCTAAATCCTTTGGATTAACATGCTGTGCAATAAAATAAGCTATAAAAATACGACTATAAAATAAATTACAATATAATTACCAATAAAACAATTACCACGGAGTTAATTTAAGGGAAATAATTAACCAAAAAATATAGAAATCGCCTCTAAGAGATTACAATGACTTATTGAGAAAACTTGCCTGTGGTCTATTAATTTTCTTTCTTTCATCTTTTCGTCACTGATGCACATTTCTGGAATTTTCAAGAAAGATCCCATTTTGATTTGTTCCAGAATTGGCAAGTCGAACTTTCTACGATCTCCACTTCCTTTCTTTGGCTTATTTAAAACAGCTAAGAAATTCCCCATGTAAACTTCTGAACAATTTCTTTTCTTTTTTTCAAAATTGTACCTACATTTCTATATTGTTTTTATAATATTCCCAGCCAATTTCTGCGAGAATATCAATCCATGAAACTTCATTCTTCATTAAACAAGTTTTCTCAAAACCAATCCTTGGAGTAGAATATTACCGCAAGTTCCACAGCAATATTTTTGGGGAATTTTTCCTTTTTTACCTTTAAAAATGTCTTGAAATAAAAATGTGGCACAAAAAAGGTAAAATATGTCAGACGCGATGACGTTTTCAGCTTTCAGGGTGGCAACAAAACTTTTATTTTTTCCCTCTATTCATCTTTGCCCCAGAAAACGCATTTCTTGCACGGGGGCGTGGCTTCCTCCAGTCAAAGTTTTAGCTCATTAAGAGTGACATTTTGACATGGATCCCAAAAAACCTTCCCCATCTTAAGACAGTCGAAATTTTTCGCGTAAGAAAAACCGCTACTCAAGAAAAAAATCCCTAGTCTTCCCAACAGGAGGAGCAAGAGGGGGCCCGGTTGCCGGGCGATAAGAAGAGCACATCATTTGTCGCGGGCTACACGACTGGGCCTCCCGAAAATAAGTCTCTTTCGCCTTGATATTTAACCTCCTCTCCAACTAACCCCCCGAATCTTCTTTTTTCCCCTCCACCAAGAAAAAGAAGATCACTTTGAGCCGAAAAACTTTGGTAAACGACTTGTGATGACTTGCTAATGGCCCAGCTTGCGCAACTTGCCTAAGGCTATTCTGCCTAGTAATACCTTTTCCCCTCCCCAAAGTCCACCATAACTGCAACTTGCCCCCTCTTTGTGCAAAAACGTTAATGAAAGGCAATTCCTTGGAAGTTTATTTTTATTTCTCCTCTCTGGAATTTTTCTCTATTTTTTACACGTTTGTGCAAGTCTAAAGGAGTAGGAAAACGTCAAAAAGAAAAGAAAAACGAAAAAGGCAAAGAAAATGTGCGCATTAGAGCATATTTCCCGATGAAGACAGATAGCGGCCATTAATTGGACCCAGTAGCGCGAACACATGTGACATTTGGCCTATAAATAAATACGAGACTCGTAAGAATCTCTTCCATTTTAGTTCCAAAGAAGACAAAATAAAAAATGACGGAAGGAAAAGAAAAATGGACCAAAAAGCCAAGCCAAGATCGTAATTGGCACGCGTTAAGATAGCTATTTAAGGGGCGTAGCTAGGCAGTCGGCCACACAATTGCTTCCCTTTCCATATCTTTGCTCTCCCTCTCTTCTCTCTTCCACTTTGCTATAAATCCATTACCATTGTAATGTGCGTCAGAATGCTGATTTCGCGTAAGTTTCGGGGAGCCAAAAAAAGAACAACTTTGAGGCATGACATTACTTCCGTGTGACGTCATCGCAAGTACCGGCCCGGCGTCTTAAACCTTTCAACGCGATTTTCAGTTGGGAGCGAACACAAGAACTCGCCAAGGGGATTTAATGAAGCTCTAAATCATTAACCGAGCGCACACTTCCATACGCTAATTTCCCTTTTGGGGGGGGGGTGTCTTAAATTCCTTTTTTTTTTATTTTCGAACATTTGAAAAACTGTCTCGTCTGGGAGCTCTTTATTTTTTTGCTCTTTATTTTTTTGTCATACGCTTAAAAACGAATCTGTCTTAGCGAACTGTCACGACGTTGGAATGCCCTACCAACTTATTCTCTGTTTCTTATTGCTCCGAGGGCACGGATTAGACAACTTCTTTTGATGAATTTTTACGTAGTTGCTTTCCTGCTCAACTTTTTTTTTGGGGGGGGGGGGGATTTTTGTCTTTTTTTCCAGGTAAGAAAATAGAAGTTCGAAGGGAAGTTGTATTGCAAATTAGCGTGACACCTGTCTTCAATGTAGTACAACTGGGAGGCCAGAGCCGGTTGAGAAGATCACGAGGAAAAAAGTTGCTCAAGTGTGCAATGTTTTGGCGCCATGCCGGGAGACCCTTTTTTAGGAGTTTGGGGGGGCCGAAATGCGCCAAATGGTTATTATTAAAAAAAGAAGAACAAGGAGAGAGAGCAAAAAATGGTTTTATTTCCCATGCATAGTTTAGCGAAGACGCTATCAACACCATTTTGGCACGAGAACACTGAAATCGCTCCTTGCACACGCGAACCGTAACGTCTCAAACTCACTAACTTGTATCTCTTTCTCAAGACGGAAGGATTTCTAACCTTTGCAATCTTTCGTCTATTTACGAAGGAATTTACCTGAATTTCCTTTTGTTACATTGCGGGGAAGCTTTCTTTCCTTGAATTGCCGCGAATTTACTTCCCCTCGAGTTCTGGCGAAGGCTTGCGAAATGTACATTTGTTGGAATTTTTGCCGTTTCCCATATCTGCACACTTATTTACCCAACTTTGGCGAATTCCATTTATTCAAATATTTTTATGAATTCCTTAAATCGATTTTGGGGGGATTTGGCGAATTTTCCTATTCGAGTTGTCGAGAGTGCTTGGTTATTCGTGCGAGATTATGTGTGGAAATTCTCTAGTTTTCTTTATCTCAACAATTGCGTATTGGCACATTGAGTCCAATTTGGGCGAATTCCTTTTATTTAAAAGGAATGCGAATTTCTTTCGTCTATTTTTGTGAATTTGCGTGCTTGAGAATTTTATTTCTTAGAATCCCGGAACATGTACTTATCAGAACTGTTTTCATTCTTATGTTCGCGAATTTATTTACCCAAATTGCGAGGTTTCGCAATATCCCTTAGCGGTACAGTACTTTTCCAAGTTTTGGTCGCTCTTATCTACACGCGAACTGTCTAGCAACAACCAACCGTGACATTCGATTATAATAGGGTCATTTTCCGCTAAATTTAACATTTATTACCTTTACGTTAATTTAAACTGCCAATTTCAAATTTCCATTGGACAAATTGCAGGAGTATCATTAAGGGTATTGTTTCCTTGTTTATTAGCAACTTTACTGTCTGAAGACTGTTTTGACTTTTCTTTGTGAGACAAAAAGTAATAAAAGACCTGCGTTGTACTATTAGTTTACCCAAAGCCACATGCTTTAAAGGGGGAGGGGGGACCGTAGCTGTTACATAGTCCATGCTGTGGTGTGGGGGGGGGGGGGGGATAACAGCACTGTTTGCCAAAAAAAGCGCGCAACGCAGTGTAAGAATGGCTTGGATTCCCCATATCGTTTGAAAATAAAGCCAAGAATGCGAAAATAGCCCTCAGAGCTCCCCCAAAGCAATATTTACACAGTTTAATCCTCCCAACAGCGCAAGATTTTATAGCCCGCACGAGTGGTGCTGAAGCACTCCTTTTTCCCCCCCTTTAAAGCCTAACGCAACGTTAGATCAAGCCTGTCCGCCAAGATCAACAGGGCTCCCAAAATTCGTTCCAACAATACTTGACTTTGAAGCATTCTACGCCCACCCCTCGCCAACTCAACTACAATAAAAACTCTTGAAAAATCCCCAGAATCCGCACACGCTTATTCTGCAACCGCTTAAAAACCCATGTACCTATGACTATGACGTCAGTATATAAGCTGCAGTCATTGTCTCCCAGGCTACCAGCAGCAATTCCATGGAATCCAACTTCGTTACGCCAAAAATAAAAATAAAGAAATGTCGAAATTGCACTGGAAATAAAAAGCATTTATTCTAGGGTCCATGTCAAAGTAATTAATGCTCTACAATGTTAATGAGGCGTCGAGTATGCGGATATGACTACTGCTTGAGCGAACTTCCTTCAAGAAACTCCAACGTTGACACCCAAAATAAGTAATACACGTCGCATGAGAAAAAAAATTACTTGGGTTTTGCTGACCAGTAACCACTTTTGGCTACTTAAATCTTTCCTTTCTTGAGAAAAAAATAATAAAATAAAAAATATAAAAAGGAAGAAAAAGTAACCTGGGAAGACAGACAGCGGCAGACCCAAGTTCAACAATAAACCCATACAACCTAGCCAGAAAGTAAGAAATCTCCTACTCTAACTTGTTTCAACCTCCCCCAAAAATGAAAGGAAACTGTGGGAGAAAAAAAAGTGAAACAGCAAACGTCAGCAGGCGCCAGTGTCCATCATCAAGTCTTCATTATGTCAGTCAATTTCTACTTTTATCCACCAAATGAGTCAATATACTTTGCTCCAGGTATAAAATCTAATTCCAGCTTCCCCGAGTACTAAAATCCCCCCAACTTTTACCCCAATTACATAATATAACCAGGTGTTCCCACATCCCAGTCACCCTTACCCCCCGGTTCATTTCTAGATTCCTAACATTCTCAACGCACATCCTGGGCTAGGTACCAGCCAAAGGCTGCTATTAATATGACTACACTAATCCTTCAATATTAACTAACATATTCACACAAGCAAAATACTCCCAGCATAAACGGTACCTGTCTTGTTCAGAGAGAGCTAGACTCCTCACGGCTAAAGCATGGAAAACACGACCGAAGTCTGAAAAAGAAGCCCTGGAACAAATAGACGGAATGATAATGACCCAATGGAGGGAACGATGGCAAAACTGTACAAACCCATTGAAAGATCTCATCACTAACCCTTCTCAGGGTATTGCAACCCTTCCAATAATCTATCTTAAGCAAGCTAATTCAACTAAGGACGACACACTTCTCAACTAAATGCTACTTAAAGCGAATTGCAAAAACGGACTCTGACATATGTACCTGCCCAGACCGGCCCAAACAAGACCTACCCCACTTAGTGTTTCACTGCCGAAGAATGAATAAGGAGAGAGCCGAACTTCTACGGGAACTGAGTAAACTTAAAGTTCATTTTAGTGTCAATTCTATACTTACTCCCTCGAAGGCTTTTCCCGCCCTTGTCACCGTCATGCAGAAAGCTGATTCTTGTCGCTATTTTCAAGCCCTGTTTCACAAACCCTTTTACTTTATTGTCTCTCGCATCCATCACCCCTAGTCGTTTCCAATAGGTTTCAATATTCTTGGTTTGCTTATCCGTTTTTTTTGTTTTTGCTTTTCCCCCAATTTAACCATGTCAGCAATCTACCCAAGTTAAGGTGGAACATAAACCCACTCATGATGTTATGGTAATTATCCAAATCCAGATGGTAGCTATCGAAAGAAAGGCAATAGGCAGAAGCCTACGCCTTACAATACACGAACAAAACTAACATATTATTTAAAAGGGCAGTCGACACTAAATAGTAACCTTGTCTAGTAAAATAAAAAAGGAGCGCACAATTGAGCTTTTATAGATACATGTTCTTTCCCATTATGCGTGAAGCAGTCATTCAGCTATTAACGAAAAAAGTCACGTGACTCCCTGAACGTCAGAGACGATTCCGCATCCGCATCTGTATCCTTCGTTCCCGAGGACGTGGTTGACTGTTTTAAACACGGAACTATGGTACCAAGCGCCGTAAGCCATGTCATGATACGTCGGTGACGTCATAACACAAATTTGTATGCCAGTAACTCGTGAACGGCTGTTTAATAAGAAAAAAAATTACTCTTGAATACTACCAGCATATACTGAAGTACAATAAGGGGTTTACTGCCAAAAATTCATCCGTTACTGCTTAGCAATAAGTTTCGAGCATGATTTTACAAAAAGAGAAATTCTTCTAAGCTAATAGTGTTCTAGAGATGACTATCATCTAGAAATATTGATTTGCTATAGAAATAATGGACAAAAGCAGAGTTCAAACCCAATTAGAGTTACAGATTAAAGTTAAGATTACTTTTGTTCTTTGTTAAATTACTAATGACATTAGAACTATTAGTGCTAGGACTAAAATTACTGTCTGGAACATTCCGTGCCGGAGTAGGTTGAAAAGCTCGAGCTGCTCAGTTGAAAAATGGATCACTGCTTGCGAAATGTGGGAGACGTTGTCAGAGAGCTTTCAAAATATGAAGGTTCGCAAGGCAAAGAGCGTTTTGTCACCTTGCATTAGGCCTCCAAAGGCCCCGCAGGACTTTTCAAAGTGCACGTGGCTCACAAACCATTATAGAATTTTTGGAAATAGAACTATAGAATGAAGGCCAGTTGACTCCACCCGACATGAAACGTTTGGGGAGAAACGCATGTGTAAATAAAGCATTGGCTTCTCAAGCATAGACCTCAGGGACAAGGAGACGCAACAGCTTCTGACGACTTTTTGTGTCGTTTGCTGCTTCTTCATGTTCTTGACCCTGGACTTGTAAAACTGTTGTAACATTTGAACGCTTTAAAAGCGCTCCACACAAACGACTGACAAGCTGGCCCATCTGATTAGGCTCCACCCTTCAAGCTATTTTAAGTACCCCCCCCCCCCCCTTTTTACCCCCCGCTGACAAACTCTGGCTATTGCGTGTCTAAGCTGACCGCCAATTTGTTGTCGCATCCCCTTTTAGCTTTCAATCGGCTACAAAATGGATTATTTCCCTTCATTAGCTGATTATGTATTCATCGGTATTCACGTAATTATGACATTAAGTCCTGATTTGTTTTTCTTAACCAGTTACATTTAGTTTAAGTAATCAACTATACCACCAATTCTATTTTTTATTTAATTTAATTGATAAGCTGCATATGGCAAAAGATTTCTCATTAAAACAGACGTTTTACTTTCTAATACGTATAATTAGTGTCCATTATAGTGATTTCTGTACATTATAGATGTTTGTCTTAAAAATTAAGATTTTTCTTATTGGATATGAAATATGGGAGACAAAATGCAGTTTCCATGCTGAAACTAATCCGAAGTGGGCTGCACATTGGTAATGCAATACTTGGAACGAAGGTAGAGCTTGTCAGCCAAAGATCGGCTTTTCATTGTTGCCACTTCAAAGTCTCATTCTTGTCTACCAAATCCACCGCAAACCGTTACTTCCCGCATTACTAACTACCGCAAATCCCAACGTTCTTGAAAGTTTCATTGGTGGTATTGAACCTCAGGGAATTGATTCCCCAACCAGGCTCCCATGAAATTTTCCCGAAAAGAATTAAGCCAATTTACAAGACAACAATATAATGCAGCAACCAACGTTGTTTTTTAAATGAATTTTAGATCATTTCTAGAACATTCTAGACGAAGTGACGATTTCTGAAAGTGTCAAACGCTTCCCTTCTACAACTCCAACCAAGCCTTTCTAAGCGTACTGTATACTGTACGATCTGATACAAAAGTGTAAATCTCCATTCCTGGCCGCGGAAAAGACTCATTTGGTTTCAATATGTTCCGCATTCTAACGGTTCCTAAGGCGTTGATCCGCGTAATAGGATAACTTTGACCCCCCAAATTCCCAAACTTGTCGAACAACGTGCGCCGGAATATGGCGAACGGCATCGGCCGTGAAATGAATACGGAAACTAGATTTCCTGCGCTCATAAACGGGAGGAAACCATCTGTTACTCATCTCGAAAACTATACGATCTTAATTTTCGCAAGGAACGCCTTCTAGACCTTACTTTTCCTTAAAAAGCTATCATTTTATTTTACTGTTAGTATTTTTCTCTCTTTATTATTTTATTAGTCGTATTTATTTGTTTATTCTTCCCCCCCCCCAAAAAAAAATAGAACCTATAAACCGCTCAGGTAGGATTGAATTAATGTATACGACTTACAAATTAATTGGAAAGGGGGAAAAAATCACATGAAACGTGGGACTTCGCATGCGATCCAACCCGACATGTGTTTCAATCCTTGTATCTAAAGAAGCCGGACAAATCATATTTATTTGAGCTTTCTTTCATTCCCAACAGGGAGATGAAGGGTACATGTGTATAGAATATCCATCGTTCTAGGCGGACATGGACATGGAGTGTCCCGAAGAACCTTCATAGATTGTTCAAGAAGGCCGAAAAGGAGACCATCAACTTTACTCAAGTCAAGGGACCGCCAAGGAAAAGGGGAAGAAAAAAAGGAAAACGGACGTTCGATGGAGTTTTCTACACGCACATCACATTATTAGAGCTACCTATCGCCTCCTTTCGACTCCGCCATGCACAGTTGTCAGCAACAATGGCAAGCTTGACAGGGAGAATCAGATGGAACGCTAATAATTCAAGTGTAGGCCATTGGTTCTTTTTCTCATACAGCTAGCTAATTATTGACTAAGGAAAAGGGTTCCCAGCATCTACCATCAGCATCACGCAAAGGACTAGGGCAATTAATAAGCCATTACTGTCATACAACATGAGTCCCCAAAGATGACTGTCTTTCATTTTGTATTTTATTCAAGAATAAAGAAAGTTAAAAAAGCCCCTTAGTCTGAGCAAAAAATCGCGTTTGGGAACGAATCACTGGGTTAAGAAAATAAGCAAGGCAAAGGGAGGAGGCTCCAAAAGCCTTTGACTAATTGCAAGAGAAAAGGATGGGCTCATTAACTCGCTCATCTACGATACTTTGTCACTTCTTATGAAGACCGCTATTCCTATTAAGAACGCGAAAAAGAAAAGTGTTTTCCCAAAGGGAGTTAAGCTGAAACATATGCGAGCGTCTTTACTTCTTGCCAAACTCGTCTCCATAAGATTAAGCTGTTAAATTTAGGTCTGCCGAGATGGTTATAGAACTTAATTCTTGTATAATTAAGGTGTGGCATCAGTCTTATGCAAAAATTCACCGACACGACGTTAATTCTCTAGATCTGCCATGACCAGGCATTTTTTTAACTAAGAAGGAAGAATTTTCGAAGTCACTTCAAAATAAAACGAACTCGACTGAAAAGGGCAGTTCAGTTAGGTGAAAAAATGAACTAACACTTTTTACAAAATGGGCTGAAAGGCACCCCGAAAGAGCTGAACCATCTTCCTATAAATAAAGTTAAAAAAAAGGAAACTAAGCAATTCGCGTAATTCACTAAACACAATTTACTGACCGTTTTGTAACTTCAAAAATTAACTTATCTGCAAATTTACACCCCTTTCCCTAACCCCTCCTCCCAATTCGTTTTTAAGTTTTTAATCACTACGTCATGTAAATAATGGCCAAATATATAAATTGGCAACAGGTGTTCAAGCCTACGCTCATTATTTTTTAACAAATATTCGGAAACCCACTTATTTTAGTTCGGTTCTTTTTCATTTGTCAAGTTCCAGAATTGTGTATATAATTATTTTTAAGGTTAAAAATCCATCGAGACCACGTCACACTGCATTATCAACGATTTTGACAAGTTTCGACCCAATCTGAACTTAGGATTTAGGAACTGAGGGGGAAAAGTGGTGCCACTCTGGATTTGTCCGTTATTACGAAGGTAAAGGGACAGACTTTCGTTCGCTTCTTAATGCGCCCACAATTCCATGAAAGGTACGCTGCTTCTACACTCTTCTTCCTCATCACTTTCTCTCTCTCTTTCGCTCGCATCTCTTTCAACTGTTGAGCCAGTGCCAAAGAATCCGAACCCCTTAAAACACTTACACAGCAAACTTGTTCTACAATTTCGAATTCGCCCGTTCTAGACACAACAGAACCCAACCTATCCTCTCTCTAGTTTTGATTGGCCTCCACATGCATGCCCAACGCGTAATACCAAGCAGTCACCTATTCAGAATCGATGTCTCCCTCAAAAGTGCCCAACTAACCCATTTTCCCTCCAACAACTTGTCCTGCCAGCCTCTCGTCTCCCATTTCCTTCTCAATCTCTCCCGGCTCTCTTTACTCAGAACCGCTGAAAGTTGCCAAGCCACAAGCCTCGGTGAGCCAGTTAATAACTCGACTCGTTAATGACTTAAAAGCTGAGCACACACACATTAGCCCATCCGTCCCTGTTAACCTCCAAGAAGCTTTAAAAGGTGTAGAGAGAGCGAAAGACGCTCTACACGGCAAAGTTTCCTCTCTTGAGCGCAGGAAAAAATAGGCCTCAACAATGAAGTTTTCCACGTGTGGGGCTAATGAAGCTAGGGAGGCACCCCGCACACTCATATTGCAGGAGCCAGCCCACGAAAGGTGAGAGAGAACGATGACGTTCGCTGCTGAACGCCACACGGCAAAGTCCATTGCTCAGCAACCAAACGCCGAGTAAATCAAAGGGAACTTTTGGATTCTCCTTCGCTGCCTCACGTGCGTCATTCCCCGCCGGTCCCTTTTATTTGCCGTTGTTTTTATGCGCCCCAAGGAGGAAAAGTCCTTTAGGATGACGCTTGCCTCACCTCCCACGCGCCCCGAGTCCATCTTCGAAACTGATACCAAAAAAACCTTTTAACTTGCGGCAAAGGACTTGCGAGCCTTTGAAGTGCTTCTAACAAACAGCCTAGCAGTTCGTTAAAGTATCAGGCTGGAATCGCGATGAAATATTCCATAAGTGTCCTGCAGAGTATGGCTACTTTTAATCTCAAAAGGAGACGTTTGGATGAAAACAATTTCCCTGGTTTTCAAATAAAAACCGTGTGGGATTTTAAAAGATATCAACGCCACCTAGGTTCCGTATTTAAAACTACTACACTTTCCAAAACGCCCATAGATGACGTTAGCTGGTACCAAAGAAAGTCTTGGACTTCGTTTAGAACGCCAGCGATAGATGGCAGTACGCGCCAGAAGAAAATGGCGGGAAACCAACGACTCTTGGAGAACTCCAGAAATTCAACAAAAGTTTAAGGGAAACTACCATGAGAGATGTGCTCTTCTTCAAGTAGAGCACTAAGGTTACGCTTTTGAAGAGAAACGGGAGAAAAATACGAAAAAAACTCTGAATTCTTAGGGAAATGGAGGGAATACGTGGATATGGAGGGATAAGCTAGTCACATGAAGGTAAACTGAGAGATGCGCTTACCTCTGCTGCTGTCTGGCGAAGGCAAGGATGAATAATCGCATTCCATCTTGAGGGAAAGCGGCTGTTGGAGTTGCTGCTGGAGAGAGAGGAGACTCATGCCTCCTGCGTTGGATGGATAGGCACAGGTGGGGCTGCTGGGTTCACTTTTGACCCTGGATAAGGCTAAACCAGATCCCAAGCTCTGTGCTAAGCTGGTACACGAAGTGGGAGGCAATGGAACTGCTGGTTGAGCAAGTTTCTCTAGAAAAACAAAAGACCATATCAATCATTTGGACCATAACGAATATTTCAAATTATTCGTGAAATATTTCTTTCCATTCACAATTTGTCGAGTTAAAAGTTCGAAGATTCCAAGTTAAAAGCGTTAAAGTTCAAGAATCTTAAACCAAAGAAATGTTCTTCAAAACTGTTCTAAAAATGAAGACAAGGTAAATGTCTAGTCTTGGATTTGAAAAAACATGTGGACTCTACATTCTATAAGCTTTGTAACTTAATTTCTCCCCAAAAGTTGAGGTAAAGAGGAGCTTTGTAAGAAAGTAAAGTTTTACCAGCAAGGAGGGGATTGGCTGCTACCACGTTAAGTTTGCTCCGGGACAGGATGCTCGAGGAGGAAAAACGACTGGCGTTATGGACCGTCATGGTTCCGAGGGGATTGGCCGGTAGATGATGGCTGGGTAAGCCCAATAAGTTGCTCAACGTGCTATGGGATTGCGCCAAAGCCGAAGTCTGTGGTGTACTACTGTGATGAGGGTTACTACTCGACGAAGATGAAGAAATGGGCGTGGTTGAGATATTCAAATCCGTGAGCGTGGCTGGGAAGGCAGATAAGTTGCTCAAGGAGGTGAGATTGGTTCCATTGCTGAACGTAATGCTACCCCGTACTGAAATGGCATTCATATCCACATCTTGGCCCTAATTTTTGGGGGGAAATCCAAATCCATATTAAATAATTACTTTTTTTTTAAAATTACTTTTTCTTCCAAATCAGCAAATATATTCTCAAACTCAAAGGACCCAAACTGTTTGAAAAGCTCATCTTCGCCTTCAATTTCCGCCACTAATCCATTGAGATCTGCATGAGACAATTCCGTCAACTCGGAAAAGTCGTGTGTGACAGGGGGAGCCGGCAATATCCTTTGACCACTGTTGGCCGAAGCCTAGAAACGCACCAAGTAATTACAATTCATTCAGTAAAAAATTAATTAAGATGCCAAATGAAACTTGCTAAAAAAAAGGTGAAAAACAACTCAAATAAGTTGGTAATACCCAATTTTTCATCCCAACCCTTTTTTTATGAAAAAACAAAAGACGAGGCTTAAGCCCACAAGCCGTATAAATAATAAAAATAATAATAAAAAAAGTGCTTTGGAATTACTACAGCAATTTAGTTTTAAAAAATCCCATAAACAATTGAAATTCGTTTCAAAGATAAATAATATTTAACAAAAAACTTTAAAAAAAAATTATTAGTTTTTTCGAAGAATTATCAGCAATACTCTATAATTAGTAAACATTACAATAAAGATATAAGAATTAAAAGATTTTTTATTAAAAATGCATTGAGGAAATACAAAAAGTAGTAAAGAATCTTACCAAACAAGTAAGGTCAACCATTTTCCCATCGTTGTCCGGACACCATAGCAAATCATCGTCGATGAAAGGCATGGCGAAATCGTGGAACTGTTCTTCTCCGAATTGGGACAAGGGACAGAGTGAATTGTATTTTCCCTTCCTTTTAATTCCTCCGCGAGAAAAGACAAGGGATTATCTGCACGTTTCGCAAGGCTAGGTAATGAGCCAAAACTTCGCATTCAGCCAAAAAGACGTGACTAAAACAACGGAAAGCGGACGGCGTTTACGATGCATGTAGCAAAATGCTGTACGGTCCCTATAAGGAAAAAACAAGACACACATTGAGTGAAATTGTGTAGTAACTTAGTTGTATTACATCTCGACCGTTCCGGGTTTTAAAGTGTTATAAAACATAAAAATTCAGAACATAAATTACACTTGTCTAAGAATACGGTTTCTTTCTACGAATCGAAGTTTCTCTGACGTCACACGCAGGGGCACTCGATATTTCTCAATATTTTTTTATCCTTCTCGAAACATTTTCTCAAAATCTTTCATGAATTCCGCTCTTAGATTACATCGCCAGATTCAATTTGTATAGCAAATTAATCGTTGTTTTTTTTACCAACACCAACTATTTGCGAGCCATATGGATTCATTACTTGGAAACTCGATTCCACGTAACCATGCTATTTTTTTTGTATTTACAACCAGCGTGAGCATTTGCTCTTTGCGCTTATTTAAACGGTGCATACAAAACTAGTCGTAACCATGTTTCTCGAGAGTTTTGAATATATTACTCTAATCTTTTCTGGGAGCTTTCAGAAAATTTTTAAAAAATTGTTTTCCCATCTACTTTTCACACTTTAAAGAATAGCTAACAGAATTTCGCTTAGATATAACAGTTACAAATAGAACTTGGTTCGAAACAGTTGGCGCACGTCTCTTACCCTCGCAGGAATGAAACTGAACCCTTTAAGAAAATTCAGAAAATTTTAGAAATTTGCCATCCTCCGGAAAATAAGCAACAGAAGCGTTCGAAAGCCGAGCAAGGGTTCACACAACACGTGCAGCAAACCGCGAATTCATCAATATCGCGTGTCAATGTCTGTCAAGTTGAGGTGTCGGGAACCTTTAACTCATTTCGACACGTTTCTGGGGAGAGGTTTCGAAAAAGGCTTGCTTGCACCACACGACAACACAGACAAGGCAGTAAGAAGTTAGTTGGGAAAAAAAGAGCTTGAAGAGAAAAAGAAGAGGTTCAATGCTCTTCTTGTTTCCCAGTCTATCTCTCCAAAAAGTAGTGAACATGAAAATCCCAGCAAATCTCCGCATGTCGCACCCAAAAAGGCCGACTATGAAACGCATTTAATAGGCCCTTAGGGTGGGCGGGGGGAAGACCAACGACCTTAGAAAAAGAATCATAAGGACCCGCCCACATTCAACGTGTACTTGTAATTCAACGTGTAATTATTTTAATTGTCTAGAAAAAAAGAGATCATACAATAAATCTTACTCGCTTTCATTATTAAGCTCAACAACAGAAGTAGCGAATGCCTTTTTAAAACCCTGCCTGGCCTAGATTTCCTATTTCGAAACTCACCGCCAGAGACGCTGCTTGCATTGTTGCTTTTCTGCGTGGTTTATCATCATGTTTATGAGCTTTCAAGTACTAAAAGGCGCTTGAAATTAATTAAAACTTTTAAAAGAGTAGCGTTAGAAATGGCAGACTTGGGTGATAATGAACGTAGATTGGATGTGAGCTCTGAAAATTTCGATCCTGAATTAGCGTTGAGTTCTGCGAATGTTGTAGTGCCAGATCCAGGAGCCAAAGTGTTTGACAATTTGGAAATGTTTGTTAGCTCGTTAAACCGTGTCACCTCGGCCACAGACATGAAGCGATTAGTTAAGGTAACTTAAAAGGGGGTAATTAAGTATTACTAGTGCTCATTTTTATAGAATTTACTTACATTGTGTACGTTAACACTTAATGACTTCTAGAAATGCAAGCAAAGCCCTTGACAACAATTCCGTCAGCTTACCGACAACGCTCGCCACCTGTTGAGCACTACAGCCACCAGTTTATAATACCAAACTCGAGCTACTTGTCAATAACTGTAATTTCCCAAATTGGAAACTTATTCAACGTAAACTTTGATTTAAGAGTATTACCTTTACAATTAACTCATAATGCTAGCGCATTGCCTAACTTAAATAAGACTTACAATGAGTCAATCCTTTAATGTTCTCCCCACATGCAATGGTTACATGAATAGGAAAACTTTAAGAAAATTTTGCGCTAAAAATTAATGTAGATTATAATGTAAAGACAGATAAAAGGAAAGCTTTTATAATATACATTTCTACAAATAATGTATGGAATTTCATGTTGTTTAGATACAGCATAGGTAACAACTGAAAGTTAGGCCAGATTTTAACCATCGAAGCCCCCAGGCGTTGAAAATGTGTGCCTTGAGGCTTTGAAGGCTCTTCGTATAGGCTTGGGCTGTAAGCTTAAAGTGATGTTTTAGCGTTGTTCCTGCGCGTTGAAATTTTTGGTGACTTTTCGAAATACATGCATCCTGTCACAGATCGGATCTGTAAGTTTTCGAAAGACGGTTGCTGAACCGGTTTTTAAAAAGATTTACAAAACAACAATAGTGTTCTGTAAATGCATTTAAGAAGGCTTTCTGGTACCACCGTCGTCTTTTCCGGGGACTCCATCCTAGTTACGATTTGATTTTTTTTGCAAGCAAACGTTTACCGTTTTAAAACTCTCTATGTTGTTTCGTTTCAGGAGCCCAAACACCCCGGCATGCACATCGAACGGAAATTCTTGCCCCACCAACGTAACTCCTTCTATTTCTTGCCTTCCACTAATTTACTCGTATGTCCTAGAATGTGCGAAACGAAGAAAAACTGGAACAAAACGTGCTAAAGAAGGAGAGGAAAAGCGAGGAACAGAGAGAGAGTCGAACTAGAAAGCGTGTGGGAACATGGGAAATCCCCTTTATTTTGGCTAATTCTGGGGTTGTGGGTCAACAGAGGTGAATCACCTTCCCAAAAGTCAGAACGCGTCTTTTACCTGCTAGAGCTCGCCATTTACGCATGCTTTTATACTGTACCGCTGTTTTGCCAATACTGCCAATATCCCATTAGGAAATACCGTTAATTCGTCAGATAGATTCGGTATTTCCCCTCTACTAACCCCAAACGCAAAAATGTCCCCAGAAACCAAAATCTCGGTCATGGGATATCCTTGACGCATAGAAATTCGCGCAAACTGGCTTGAATGTTGAATACCATAAAAAGAATATTAATTAACATATTAACGGTACTCTCCCAAGAGAGCGAAACAAGATTGCGGTACTTTGCCAGACTTGGCACAGCCATAAGGTTTTAGCATTGCCCCTGGCAGAATTTTCGCAATTTTGCGATAAAATTCTCGTCTTTTTTTCCCTTTTTTATATGATTTCCAATGGAGGCGGAGCTTAGTGAGTGAGAAAGTTAGGTAATGAAGCATGGAAGGTAGATTTTTAATAACAGTAATTCCTTAAGTTCTCACATTGTCAGTCCAAAACGTTTAGCCTAGTAGCGTGTCTGACTAATTAACTTTTTTTTTTAAAGAAATGATTCATGCGGCACCTCGACGACCTGGTCGTAATATCCTGACTCGAATGCAAGAAACTGAGGGACCTTTAGCAGTACTGGCTCGTTGTATGCAAGCTCGAACACGTGTCAAGGTAAATACGTAATAATAAGGTATATTTATTACACTTCCAAGCACAAAAAGTTAATTAGGATCACTTAACATTGTTCAAAGCGGAAATTTTAAATCACGCTGGTAGCTCGAGGGAACATTAGCCAAGAAATATTGTTTTCATGTACAGTAGAACTCCGATTTGGTCAACCGATCGGTACCGGAGGGTAGTTGATAAGTCGGATAGTTCGGAAAACAAAATCGGAAAACTTTTTTTTCAATGAAAAAAATCAGAAAAATTTCTAGATAAATACGGTAGTCAATAAGTTGAAATCGGGTTGTAATAAGGCGGTTAAAATTAAATAAATCAAGAGAAAGTAAATAAAAAATAAATCAAGAGAAAATCGTGGGAAAACAACAGCACGCGTCCACAACAGAATATCTACGCGAGAGCTAAGAAACGAACAGCGACACGCGTAGGCGTGGTTTGCAAAAAAAGGCAGCGCGACGGTGGTTGACATAATCGGGGTTGACAAAATCGGAGTTCGACTGTAATGCTTTTAAGGTTGCCGTAGCAACTCGTGAGTTTCAAAGTTGCGAAACGAGTATAAATCAAACGCGAAAAAACGAAAGAAATCAGAAAAAGAGACACGCGACATGTTTTGCTTGTTTCTTTTTTGCGAGAAACTAGTTTTAGTTTTTTCCCCACTTTTTTAAAGTTTGTTTGTATTTATTTTTTCCAAAAAAATAAAGTTTGATGGGTTTTGGCTAAGTAAAATATCCAGGGTAAACCCAAAGTAACCTGGAGAAAAGCTGGCAGGAAAGGCGACAGTTTCCATAGCAACTTCTTTAGACAAGTTTGTCCTTTTTCTTTTCTATTTTTCTGGTTTTTGGGGGAAGAAGGAAGACATTTTTGTATTGGGACGTTTTTCAACTTTTTTGGCTGGTCTTCTTGGGAAAACTAAGCAAAAAGCCACACGTGATACAAAAGCTAAGTAATAGAATTATACCATGCGTGCGAAGGCGAGTTGTATCTTGTATCTTGAATATACCTTCAATCAATGACGTCATCCATGTTTGAGCTAATTGTTTAAAGCACGATCCTTTCGCGATGATTTCTTATCGCAATTTTTGGCCAAATTAGAACGAGATATAAATAAAGGGAATTTGATAAAGATTCAAAAATTAAGCAAATAATAACAAGTTAGCTTCCGTTATTATTTGCTTATTTAGTCGCTATACACTTGTTGAAACAACGATTCGTTCGAATTAAAGCGAAAAATAATAAGCAAATAGAGGAACGAAAATGGGTATAATTAGTGAAAACACAAAAATAGAAAGTTAAACTTATAAATGTACACGTGTTATTATAGAAACTTTATCCAACGTTTCTCTCAACGCACGCAAACACAATATTATATTAAAAGCCAATATTTCGTTTCTATGTCTCCGAATTTGGGCTCCGCTTACCGCGATTTTCGTGTTTTTTTCTGTTATTTTACGTTGTTGACACTCTTTCTTCATTGATCTCTACCAACTCAATCCAATAATCAAATTCGTTCCTAGATTGTCCTTGCGTCTTTACGCTCTACTGTAAAAGTGCCATCTCTCCCGTAAATCGCACAAAATCAGTTTCAATAATAAAAGTACTTAAAAAAAAGGATTCCCCCTTCAGGTTCCCGTGCACGGGAGCTGTAAAGAGCTGTATTCAGCCAAGTTTAATTTTACTAAGCGGCGTATGCAATGGAAGACAAATTGAGTAGATAAGTTATACGGTCTGTAATCACAACTACGAAGAAAATAATTGATCTAAACTAACTAAAAACTAGCGACGCCATTTTTTCTCTGTCGTCGTTTTTCTTAGTTCTTGGGAGTAATCCCCTGTACTAATTCCCCAATCTCCTTTCCAGACAGCCTCACTATTATTCTCAGAGCACAATATCCATAAAGTTGGTAGGGGCAGGTGAAGAGAAGTAGGATCTCTAAAAGGAAAAGGAAAATTGTAACATCCCTTATAGACTTTTTATCGACCACCTGTTCGATCTCCCTCCAGAGCCGTCAACAATTTGTGTTTACTACCCAGACTTATACAGCTTCCTTTTCATATATACAACATCTATAACGTCTCTATCTCTCTCTTATTCCCTCTTTCTCGCAGTCTCTTTCTCCGGCTTGTTCTGTCTCGTTAGATAAAATTCCTTACATCACTTTAGCGACCCTGTAAAAGTGTGCTCCAAACGGCTTAAGACTTGATTGCAAGATTAAGTCTTAAGACTTGACCTTTTCTTAAATTCGTTTTACTTCCTCATTCCGAAGTTTATCCAGAATGACTACTTCTTTTTTTTCTTTATACAAATTTGCAGACCCCAAAAAACTCGGAAAACTGTCTGGGAGCACGCAGAGCGCCGATAAGAGATGACGTTTGCAATATCTGTCTAGTTATCACGTTCATTCCAGGTGGCATCGTTTCCTTAATAGTCTTTTAAAAGGTTGAAATAGAGAATTTTTAGCGTTTTTTATCTTCGTTCCTTATTCGTGCGCTAATTAATTTATTTGATATTTCTTGTTCTACTTTTTTGAATTTATTTGTTGTTTTTCTAGTTTCATTTTTCGGGCTTTTTTTAAACTCTAAATTATATCGAGTACGGTTTTTCTTCTTCTGTTTAATGGTGATCGTGGTTGCCAATAATAGTTATATTTATAGGTATAGTAATAGTGACATATACAATAGAAATGGTGATAATGGTTACCATAAGAAAAAATCATGAGAAATTACGGAAATCGTTTACATGAATCAAAATAAGGTCGCTTTCCTCAGCCAACTATGAGGAAGACATTGAAGGTGACTCCAGCAGTAACAAAAATAATTAGACGTCTGTCTAGTATTGCGGTAACTCCGAGTCGATTCGGTTAACGCCGTTAAATGCTTTAAGGTAAGAGACCCTAGTTTGTCTAGTTTTCTTACGTGATCTTACGCAACTTGAACAGGATGCAAAACAGGGCTTTTAGTAGCAACAGCTGCTGGTTTCCAAGATGAAAAGAAAGGATAGAAAAGCTGGGGCATATCTCTGAAAGTCAATCTTTCATTCGGGATCTCATCTGTTTGAAGGGCTTTATTTCGATTTTGAGCTCACCTGTTCTACCACAGCGAACTAACTCATCCAGAGAGAGAGAGAGAGAGAGATTATACACAAGCAGAACTTGAACAAGTATACCGTTAGGATCTCGGGGTCGGTGGACTTGACAGACTTTGGGAGAAGAGGATGTTATAGAGAGGGAAAGAGACCTTAACTTTGGTCTGGGGGGTTATTATGAGATGGAAAACTATTGAGCACTAATGCGGAGATGACGGAAAAAATAATCTCCACTGTGTGTGCATACCAACAACGCTATTTACGGTTCAGGTTCGTGGGGAAATATCTGTGAGAATACCTTTAGATTGTTGAGTTTGGTTTTTCCAACTTTTTAGGGGAATATTTTAACTGTGGAGGCAGAAGTGAGAGAATGTTCTTCGTCAAGAAGCTCGTTCATTTTGTGACGTAATTGATACTTGTAATTGCGTGTGGCGAGGGTATTAGTTGGTGGTCTTACGGGAAATATAATTATGTTTATTTTTTTAATGTTTGTGTCAGGGCAGTAATGTGAGGTGAGCACGACACTCGACACAACTAAATCGTTCCAGTTTTTGGGGGGAAGAAAGGTCTTTTGTTGATTGAAGGCACTTTTGGGGGAAGTTTTGGTCGTAGTCGCGTTTGCCAAGTGTAGCGGTTATAGAAGAAGTCGGTGCAGTAAAGAATGTCACTTTCTTAATATCGTTGCATGGCGAATTCCATTGTTGGACGTATGCTTGGAGGTTTTTCTAATTTGTCTTTACTTTTTCTTGAGGTTTTGCTAACTTCTGGTTTCGAAACGCTGGTAAGTTTTTTGTTTGAAAGATTTTCTTCAAACTGCAAGGATTCTTAAACGACTCAGCATAGGCAGAATTGCTGTTACGTACTCATTGTTAGGAGATTCACTGAATAGACAAGACTCATTTTTTTAAGACTCGTTTGAAAACAAACTTTCATTGTTCGAAACTTCATTGTTGGAGGATATGCATTGTAGGAACTGTCCGCTTTTTTTAAGCGCCTGAATGGAAAGTTTCATTGTTGAGTGTCAATGAGCTGAAACGAAAGACTTCAGTATTGAAAGTCAAAAATTGGAACTTCCAAGCAAGCTGCCAGGTTCTTCTGCCTTGCAACGCCATTTTCAACTTGATTCAAAATCTCCATTATCCAATCTGAATCACCTTCATTATAGAAAGTATAACTCACTGTTACGTTACACTTACAGTGTTCCAATTGTAACTTTTTTCTAATTGACATCCTTAAAACTTCTCGCTTGTGAAGACTGACAGCTTTACATCCTTTCACGTGTCTATTCTACAAATAAACACTGCCTATTTTCTTCGTATTGTTTAGACTACTAAACTCAGTATTAATTGTCTGTAACGAAAATAATCTAGAGCATCATGTTTCTAAAACTTGAATAATAAGTTACGAGTGTTTCCTGGTCAAACTTGACGCAGATTTACCTACATTTCAATATTAATTTGTGTAAAGAAAAAATGGAGGAATTTATTGGTCTGAAACTTTAAGAATAAGTTACGAGTATTTCGTGAAAAAGCTTGACGTCAACGCTAAGTTTCATACTGTTTGAAAACACACACGCGCGTGAAAACGACCATGACGTCACCAAACCCCACCGGTTTATTTGTTCGCTCCTTTCCAAAGTGTCAGAAAAACGCTTGTTCTTAACAAAGTTAACACAGTGGGGTTAGGGGAAGCTTGCTATTATTAAAACTAGCTAAGGGATTTATCGTTTCACAATAAACACTCTTGACTGTCCCGCCAACCAAGTGCAGTTTGCAATTGTAACTCGGATTTATCGCTCTTAATTTCTCCATAAATCTCAAGTTTACCTTCGTTCCCTTCGCCAAACTTCTTTGGTCAGGAAAATTACAACTCGTGTTTTGTTCCGTAATTAACTTTCCCACTCTAACCATGCATAAACTTTGCGTCATCGCCAGGCGTGGGTGGATGAAATATTTGCGTCCCTTGAAGTATTGGCGCAAAATCCCAAACTGAAATAGAATTGACAAGATTGACGACTTTGACGTCGGTGCAAAAGATTGAAATAGTTCTTGCTGCTCATCTCCCCAAAGTTGCATCACAGACTATCGTCGGTGTTGCGTCAGGACCGAGCCAAAAGTACCCCCCTAGAATAAGTAAAGAAAAGCGAGGCAGAAGACGAAGACAACGGTAAAATACGAGTGACGAGCGCTGGAAGGTCCATTGGACGTTCATTCTAGCGTTCTGTGGACGTTTTGGGTTGCTTGAAAAAGACATGTGTGTGTGTTTGTATTTGTATGGCTGAGTGTGGGTTTCTTTTTCCCGTATCTGTCAGCGTCATCTCCAAATCTGTGGTATCTATACTGAAAGTCTCAAACTCTCTTCAACAATGCCAAAGAACGTTTCCGAGCTCTTGGCAAACATAACTTGGACTGAAACCCCCCCTGACATACCCCATTGGGACTCCCCGCCCAATTACCCGAGTCAGACTGTGCCGGGATTCCGTTTCCCCTCCTCCTCCTTCTTCCCGATCAGAAATAGTTACACAGTCCTGTCACCTTATATGAGGCATTCATTCTTTTCCGTCCCTAATTCGTAGGTATGGACTCGAGGAGCAGCTTCTCTGCGGGGATCCTGTACCGGGTTTGTGGCTGCCTTTGACAAAATGTGGAATTTGGCCCTTACAGATGTCGATGAGGTTTTCACGCGACGCAAACGGCGTAAATTCCCGTTATTAGGTACTCTTGTCTCGATATTTTTTTTAAAAAACTTGATTAATTCAGGCCAATTTCTGCGTATTAATTTGTTTTTAAAGCTATTAAAGTAGGGCTCAACCTGCTTCAAGCTATTTCGATCTACTTCATTTTTAGGTTAGGATAATTGTTTAGGATGATGAAAGCTGTTTAGGGTGATTTCAATGTTGTACTAGCTAGTTGCACCTCATAATTTTGTTCCCAAGACTATTAAAGTCTATTAATTACTGCTCTATAGAAGTTTAATTAGAAAGAATACATTACAAATATACATTTAAAGATAAAATATACAGGTTTATCATTTATAATTTTTTAAAGACTTAAAGATAATAACACCAAATATAATGAGACAGAATAAAATAAAAATACGAAATTCAAAGAATAGAGATTTTAAAATGGCGGCATAATTTGGAATCGATTTCAACATTTTTTGCGTTTCTCCTTGGGTTGGGTTGTATCTTAGCTCATATGGGTGTCGAAACGGGGAATTTGTTAGAATCCCCCGACGGGTTGGGTTTTTGTAGCCTTGAGATTGACCCAAAAGGCGTCGTTAAAAAGAAAATTTCAATGTTTAAAAAAAAAGGAATAAAATAAAGAAAAAAAAACAATACGCATTATATGGGCAACACGACCTTGTACCTTGGCCTACCTACCAAGCGACTTGGGATTGGTTGGTGAGCGATGTGGAATGGGATGGAAAACCCTGTGTTTCTTCTCAAACTGAAGGCCATCCACAGGTTTTCATGTAGTTTTCACATGACCATGTCACGTTTAAAAAAAATCTCTCTTTTTTGCAGTCAGAGGATTCGGATTAGTCATGCGTTGCCCTAATTGGGACGCAACTCACCTTCCATACTTTTCTTTTTTATGAAATATTTCATGGTCACATTCATTAACTTCGTATCGATTTCATATAAAAAGAAAAAAGTGACAAATAGACTCAATAAACCTGAACCTTATAACACGAGTAATGGTACTTTTTACTGTGTATTCGCTTATCTGTGTGACGATTTATAAACCCCCGCGAAACGGAGAAGTGATTGCCAAGAAAATCGTCATTATAATCAGAATCAAAAATAAATTAATAAAATTCTCTTGGTTATGGATTCGGTTTAAATGATTCATTCTAAAGCTTATTACTTCTTTTAAAAAATGAATGTTATTATTTTATGCAATTATTTTACTATTTGGAAGGATTTTTGTCTTAAAGTACTCATTTAATTGCTAAATTAATTCGCTTCAATGATTGAGTTTTTTCACCTTTTTAGATTATGGTCTAAGAAGGGGATTTTCTAAAAATTATTTGAGCGAATTAAGTAACTAAGCTTTCGTAACTATTTCTCTTCGTTGATGATTTTTAGTTTTGGAGGGCTGTCGAATTAAAAGTGACACATTTTGGCATCGATTCGTTAATTGAGTTGGGAATTGGCAAGATCTTGGGCAGGTATCCAAAACAGTAATCCTCATCATATCAAGGCCGCTTTAGAACAGTTAGGCGCAGTGCCACTTAACTCTTCTCGGACGAACGAAAAAATTCCAAAACTCAAATAAAAAAGGAAGTAACAAGGACCCTCAAAATCCACTTTTCTACCAATTTTCTTGGAAATACCCTCGCTCTAACAAGGCCGTGTCATGTTAAGCATGTCGCGTTCCTAATAGGTGTCCAAGCAACGTCGTCTTATTTCCCCCAGGGTTCACAGGCCTCAAAAAGTTTAAAAACGGGAAAAAAAGTTTCCGCTTTTTGTCTTTTTTTTCGAAATAAGAAGAATTAACGGTACAGGTGTGAACGGTTCCGTCATAAGGGCGCCCTCTAACATGTTTGAGCCAACCCTAGTATTTGGCAATGACGCGAGAGGTTGGACGTTAGAATCTTTCCGCTTCTTTTTCAAAAAATAATCCTATGTACATTAAAAAGCCAACAAAATTGAACGCTTGGCTCGTTGCCCTCATTTGAAACTCCTAGTTACATCCATTTGCAAAGACTTTGACATTTAAACCCTGTTAACGTATTTCGCAGGTGACGTGTCGCATGTAACCGAGCATATCCAGCGCATCCAACTTGATCAAGATGAAGAACCACTCCCCCCTGGTACTTTAGAAATGTTAGAAACTACAGAACCAGGTTCGCCAATTTCTCTTTTCCTTCATTCGGTTTGGTATAAAACCGAAAGAAAGAGGACTTAGGAAAAACAAAATGAAAAAAACAACAGGCAAATTGATTTTGTTTTTTGAATGTTATTTTTAGGCAAGACACAAAGCTCAGCCCAGGAAAGGAGAAAGAAACGAGTAGTCGCGGAGCCTTTGACCGGCGTCGAAGTCATCAAAAGTGTAGGTCGCAATCTGGAAATTTGCCATCGACATATCAATCAGCTTTTCGTTCGTGGCGAGCAGATAGTCACCATTACTATTTGTCGGATGTAAATAAATAAAATAAATCAAGAGGAAGAAAAAACGGAGACGTGAAAACAGAAACTCTTATGTCATTCATCGCCCTCGTCCTTTCGATGAAAAAGAACGAAATGAATCAAATAAGGCTGAGCTTAGAAACAGCTCTCGCTCGCGCACGCGCAAACGATTCATGTGTTGTAAAAACTACCCGGATTTGGTAAAAAAAGCTAATAAACCCCCATTTTCCTCTTATTTGCACCAGATTTCTTTCTTTTCTTCTTATTCTAGTAGAAAATTCTTCTAAAAAATGAAAAGAAATTGCCAAATGAAGTAATGAAAGCAAATGCAAAAGGAAAGGAAATTGCAAACGTGTTGATTTCAAGGTGATTTGAAGAAAATCTCGAGCATAGTTTTGCGGGTGTTCAGCTAAGGTGAAATTGCAGCGAAAACCCAGCAAGGCACACACTAAAAACCAACTATTGGACTTAATTAAGTTTGAATTTTTGGCTTGGCTCCTTCTGCAAATGTGATTTTCTTTCCTTCCAAAAGTTAAGGCTCCCGTATAGGCCTACCTTAGCTCGGACAGGCGGTTAGCATGAGGAG
This sequence comes from Lepidurus arcticus, assembly GCA_003724045.1. Lineage (NCBI taxonomy): Eukaryota > Metazoa > Arthropoda > Branchiopoda > Notostraca > Triopsidae > Lepidurus > Lepidurus arcticus. Next base: position 30,727 of record RJJA01000236.1, on the reverse strand, counting down.
TTTCGGAACAACTTTTGGATAAAAACCAGTGCATTGAAGGAAAAACTTCGTTGACAGTAATCTTGAGCTTGCTAACAGGTAGTGCACAACGAATGCGCAATGGGTTCTAATGAGTAATATAGTAGCAATATGCAAATGAAGTTTGCCAATACGAGAAATACGTTCCGTAAAGATCTGTCCTTTGGTTGTGCACTAGCTGCTAACAAAAGACATTTTTGGCTTTAGTTTGTTTTCGAATCTGACAAGCCGTTTTCGAGAAATCTTGTTTCAAAAGTTTGACGACTTGATTGGGGACATTGTGCTGCTATAGCAAACTGTGGTGACAAGTTGTACTTTTCAGAAGCAAAACAAGCGTAGAAACGTTGCCGACAATTACCTATCTTTCGCAAAACAATAACAAACATAGTGCCATCTGTGACTCTTTCCTATCAATAAGCTAAGGTCTACGGGAGCTTAAGCTAAATGAACAAGATGAAGACGAAATTAGACCACTATCTCGCTTCTTTTCCTTTTTTTCATATGGCTTGTAGGCTGAGCCTGACCATTGTTTATGTCTTCATAAAAGCGGTCGGGGTGAGGAGCTGCTTATAAAAAGTGATCCTTTGGAAAAAGCCCAAGCTCAAAGTTTCCTATCCAGGACTGGCCAATCCCTGAAAAGTAAAGACGAAATCCTTCCAATGAATTAATCTCCAGTACTGGCAAGTAATTAATCTCAAGTACTTCGTGTTGCTAGCGCAGGGTGGACCAAAACTGGAGCATGCCAAGTTTTAACACATGCTTGTTCAGATCAAAAACTCTCAAAGGAAATAAACTTGCCAATTTCTTCCTTCCCTCTGAAACTACTCACCTACTTCTTCAAAGTGTTATAAAAGACCCCGAAAAACGCTTTATAACCTCATCTCCGGTGTTTTGTCTTTACTTTGCCCCAACGCAATAAAGAAAAGATAACCGTGTCTGTAACTCTCTAACAAACGCAAGGAAAAAAGAAGTCGCCGGGGTGTTCAAACAGATAAATCTTGAATCCACAACGTCTTCCACTTGGGCGGGTCTGGCAATCGATAAATAAATACGAACTATAAAAAAACAACCGAAGAAGACACCAGAGATCCCCCAAAAGTCCCATTGTGCCACGCGAATGGCACCGCGTGGGAAATCCTTCACCTGTTGCTGTTCAAGTGGGACCTATATCCACCTTTTTCCCACCGAACTCATCTTCTCTTTAAAAAAAATAAAAAATCTTCATCTCTTTCTATCGTCTTCTCTTATTCAAATCTAATGAACGTTCTCATTCTAAATATAATTCTAAGCCAATTCTAATACACTATTCCTCCTTTTTTTCAGCTAGAGAGCCCCCAAAACTTGAATAGGAACCAAAATGGTTTTTAAAAATGGAAGAGTTATGATTGTCTGTCTTGGACAAACCCGCCGAAAGCATTGTTGCGAAGAGCGTGGGACGCCATTGCTCTTATGCACAAGTCTTAGGTGACCGAGTGACTTATTATACACCACACAAGACAAGAGAAGGGGGACAATAATGACACGTGTCGTAGTTAGTTTAAAGGGGGTTAGGGGGGCCCGGGCCGCCTGAGATAAATGAATAGTTTTCCGACAGAGGAAACGAGGCCAGAGTTATCCATATTGTTACCTTGTTTTCGCTTGTTGTCGTTGCTTTTCATTCTTGTTCCCCTTCCCGTCTCTTAGAAAAAAAATACGAAAAATAAGGGAAAAGACAAAAAGTTCTTTATTTCGTGGAAGAAAAGAAAAGGGAAAAATGGCAAAAGCGCGCCAAAAACACTCGCAGACAGTTTTTTGTGTGGAAGCACAGAATCGAATAATAAATCACATTCACGCGAGTTTAAAGAGCCAGTCGGACCCCCATCACCTTTAACGCAGAATTCAAGGAACTATTCCAATTTTAAATAAACCATACAACAAGAGGAATCTGAATGTAGCTTACTTGATTGCACACTATAAGTAGTACAGCACAGATGGCACACGTCCAAGGTATACAATTTCTTAGCTAAAAGAAATCTTTCCAAATCTTTCTGGAGAATCTTAAAGAATCTTTGATCTGACCTGGAACGACTTGCCATGTGCATTTTATTAGAAATGGGACTAAATTAAAACAATAGCCTCCCCTGCAGAAATAAAGAAAATTTCTGGAAAAAAATCAGTCATTCACGAAAGCCTATGTTGCACATAAGCTAAAAGAGGGACGAAAATAGCACTTTGATTTTTTTCGGTTCTTAACTCCGGTTAGGGACCGTACTGTATAACCCCAGAACGTCTAATATACAGCCTTCCTGCCATAAATCCTTACGAGTCTCAAGGAAAAGATTTTTTTGGTAGGAAAGAAAAAAATGTCTCCGAGTTTCTTAATTGCTTCCCAATTTTGGGCCCCTTCATCCATCACTCTTCTACTTACTTTGAAAACAGTGGGGCGAAATTCCTTTAAAAATTGAAGTCAAATCCCCGACTGAAAAGAACCAAAACTGTCCCATGTGCCCAACTGTTCTGTACGTTTGAAACACTAGGGTATAATTACGTTAGGTAACGTTGAAACAGCTTCTATTTGTATCAAAAACATGCCATACATTGTCTAAACCCTGAAATTATACTGTCCCAAACTCCACGAAGAAGCTAAACAAATAAGAATGTCTAGCTTTGGGCAATTCATTATGTTAATTTCTTCTTAAATTGTTTAGAAAATTTGTCCAATATTTTAATTTGCCTAAGAAGTAACTTTTTTAAAAATAAAAGTTGCCGCCGTGAACATTAATCAAATAACATCATTCACCAACATTCATGCAAACATCATTTAGTATTATTTTGTATTTAATACTTTTTAAAAATCGACGAGAATTGAAGAATATTGGCATGAAACGACTGTTTCGGATTGTGTTATAGATGCAAAGGGTTACAAGAAAAATGAATTCACATTTCTTCTCTCTCGAATTGCATTCAGGAACTCAAATTTGCAGACAAACTTTTCGCTGGCGTTTGTTCTTCCCCTGGAACAAAAGTCACCCTCGAATCGCCTTAATTAGCACCAAATTGCGCTAATTAACACTTGACACGGTAGTTTTTGCCCTTTCAACAAATGTAAGGGCGTGGCCAGAGGATTTTCCCCGCATTGTCGGTTTCTACAAATGAAACTTTCCATTCAAAGCCGAAAGGAAAGGGGAAAAAAGTCATTCGTTTTGTTGCGCTCGGCTGCAAAAAAAGCCATAAAATCGACGCCTGACTCCTGGGAAAAGTCTCCCATAAAACTGTGGAAAAGGTGTGGAAGCACATAATAAGGCGGTGGTGTATATCTGATCCTTAGCCAGTAACCTCCCTACACAAGTGCTCGCGTTTTATTAGACCGTTGGGAGGTGCAACTATGCCCATTTGGAAAAGGCAAACGATGCAACAACGGCTCCCCAATGCTAAAGTTGCCTTTTTGGTCCCCCCTCCTTTCATCTTATCCTTCAAATATCCACACACACACGAGCCATCCGCATCCCACCAACGCGAAAACTCCAAGCTAAGAATACATCTCCACCTTTGCTCACTACAACTTGGCCGGCCGGCGAAGGCGATAGAAAGTAGGCCTAAGAACCTCCCCCAAACTCCGTGTTGTACTCAAAAACTATGCGTAGAGCTTTAGTCACATATTTCCAAAGCTGAGTCCCATTCAGAAAGCCTACTACGCCTCACACTCTCGTCTCCTTCAGCACCTTGTCGCCTTCTACTCGTGCCTTACAACTCACCCACCCAAACTTTGACATAGCGTTTCCAATTTTAAAGCCTACTCTCCATTTTCCCCTATTTTTCTCCAAATTTCTTGGAATTTCGTTCAACTCCATTGCTTTCAGTGTAATTCCCGTTGAATTTATTATGTTTTCCCCCCTTTGGTCAGGTTTCAGTTTTTTTGTGTATTTTTTCGAACCAATTTCGATTTTACCCAAAGTTATAATTTAAGAGAGTTTGTGGGAATTTAACATTCGTTTCTTATAACGTACAGTTCCATGAAATCGTTTACTTTTAATTATCATGGAGAAGCTACCCATCAATGTAACGCATTTGCTTCAAAACGCGTGTAACTCAAGTTTGGGTCTTCTAATTAACTTTTCGTTGAGCTTCATTTGAACTTGGAAGAGAAAATAAAAAATAGCTATTTTTTTCGCGTTCTTGTCAGTCACGAGATCTTTTGCCGTTCTGTTAGGGTTCTCGCAGGCTAAAAACCAAGGCAAGGGCGTTATGTGTGTTAGTTTTGGCAGCCAGTGCCTTAATTTGAGGGAGAATTTGCATATCTAGCAGCGGAGCAGGCAGTTTTTTTGGCAGGGCAAACATACACAGTCCGCCGGGGAGGTCTTGGTTATTTGGCGAAAAGAAACGTCCAAACCCTGCCTTTTCTTTTTGTCCTACTTGGCGAGTTTAACACGCCCAAAAATGAAACAAAAAAAGAAGAAGAAAAAAGGCGTCTTTGGCAGCCGTGTATTAGCGTTATCCTCAATCGTGTCCTAATGCACGTGTTCCTATCCGAATCAGTGTTATTCTGCCGCCTACGCAACGCCAATAGAACGTCAAACGAGAACATGACGTACGCAAATAGACGCCCATCGCCATTTCTTCCTTTTTTTCACACTTGTGAAGTTTGAAGTTTCGCTCTGACCTTCCTGATGTCCAACTTGCTTTCACTGTAGCTCTCGAAACGGGAAGAAATCCGGAGTTTACATTTTTTCGGAAAAATTACTTCACCCTTTTTATACAATGAAGTCGCCCATGTCTTAATCAACAATGAAATTGAGCTTTCGGACTAAAAGTGAAACTGTAACCTTCAATCAAATTTACAGACGTCAGCTCACAATGAAGCTGCTTGAAGCTTCTAGTCAACAATGAATGTTGGAACTTTTCAGCCAACAAGGAAATGTCAAGACTTTAGTCTAGTTTAAACATTGTTTTTAACATGTATGTGTAAGTCTTGAATTCAACTTGGTCTACAATGAAGTTTTTACCAGTCAAACAACAATGGTTTTTCGGTTTCTGCCAAAAACGTCCGAAATTTGTGTTTAAACCATTAAATTGACGAAATGGAGCTGTAATTTCCTTTACGAAACCCAATACAATAGGTGGGGCTTTATTGTGATCACTATGGTTATTAGAATCAGCCGCTTTATGGAATCGAATTTTAAAGGACCCATTCAAAATGGTAAAATTCAGAGCATTTAAATCGATTATTAGAATCACACTTTCGGATATTAGAATCAATTTCAAACGAATCTTCACAGTACAGTAACGAAACTGCAGATTGCTACATGGACGTTGCATAATGATGCAATTATGTTTACGTCGTTTTTGACTAATCCTGACATTTCCAGCCTATTACTACGCTTAGGGAGAAATCCTTTCTAAACTCCACAGTTAACTAAATGAGCAAGTTATTCAATAGTGACCAGTTTCTTTATTGACGGGGAAAATTAGAAGGGATATCGTGTTGAGAATCGGAGGAGTAGGAGTAGCGAGAAGGCTAAGCGTAGGAGTAGGCTTCAAAGGCGGCGACGAACAATAAAGAGTTGATTGAAATGTAAACGAGAAGTTGTGGCTCATTGAAACGTATGACAAGTTAAATTTAAAAGGTTTTCCAGAAAAGGCCCGATATTAGAATCTTCGCTTAATAGAATCAATATTCACTTGACAAACGTGATCACACTAAGCGGCATCTACTGTATTTAAAAACAATATGACCTTGGAAGTTTTTTCCCGCCCAAACTTTTCAGAATCTGGGGAATTCAAGTGTCATTTCAACTGCTTAAGGTCAGCATATCTGGTTTAAACTTGACACCTCTTTTCTTCTTACGAGAAATAGATTCAAAAAAGAAAAAGAGTTTAAATTGACCAAGACCTAGATTTAAACGCATTTGCATCCCGAAAAGTGGCAACCTTGACCTCAGTCACGCTTGCCCATGTTCGCCAAAACTTGTTAAAGCGCTCCTATATAAGCTTATTAAACTTGTTTTGACAAGTTTCTGCGCCTGGAATGATTCACGACTTGACGTTCACGGCATCGACAAAGTCTTCGAACGCCAACAACTCTATTTCTTTCTCTTTTTCGCCCTCCTCCACCAAAATAATAAATAAAAAAGAATCCTTTTTTCCGCTAACGATGCTGACGCCGACGACGTCGACGGCGTTGGCTCATCTGGCGTCATCATAATTTCTGTCTCAACTTATAATAGTGCGGCACAGACTTGGCATTGGCCACGTGCCCAACAATCTTCCCATCTCCAAATCTCGGAAAAGTCTCAAAAAAGAAAAGGATTTCTTTTCTTCAAAATTATCTTTTCATCTTCCTCTTAATCCCAACTTTGAATTTGAAAACTTGCATTCTCATCTCAAATAATCCCCTGAACACATTAATTTAAAGAAAAGTTACAGCGAAAAGTACCTCTCCAAACCATGACGTCACACGCTCGAAATTCCTTACGTAAAGAAGAGCTTCCTAGAAATTTTCATTGCCACGCTTATTATTACGATTATTGTAGTGACTATTTTAGTCTTACGAAGTTACGATTATTATATTATGCACACTAACTTACAAAGTAACCTAAACTTGCAAGAGAGGCGAGTGGGAGTAATGAACTCGCTTCGTTATTAAAAAAAAAAAGAATTCCACAAAAAAGTTTCGTGGCGTGAGTTCTCCCAACTGTGGCATAAGGTAAGATAATAAAAGCGCGAATGAAACAGCTAATTGCTTTCATCGTGACTTTCTCCTTTTTGCCTGGTGTGTGGGCTTTTTCGCCAAGTGAAATTTTCTTTTCACGTTGCTTTCATTAAACATTCCCTACTTTTCGTTCGACTCGTTTCGTTCTTAATTTTGGAGTTCTAGAACACACGCAAAAAGAGAAACTTAGAAATTCGCGAAATTTTCTCTTACCTGGGCGTGGGTGGCCGGTCAAAAGGGCAACTGCAGTCTAATCCCAATGTTTCCAGAGTTTATAATCCAGTTCAGTGACACTCGAAATGCGTTATAAACGAAAAAAAATTATGTTTCACACTCAAATTCGCACTTGGTCGTATTTCTGTAATTTTTTTCTTTTTGTTTTATGTTTGCAAATGAAAGGCACTTATGAGAGGGGAAGTGAAGCAATACAAAATCCACGTTAATTCTTATTAGAACTTGTTGGGTGAATTATGCCCCGATTTTAATTGAATTCAAATCCACACACACACACACACACTAATGTCCAAAATGTCCACCGCTCACGCTCAAAATAGCTGGGGTTTGTAGGATGAGGACGGTGCCAATCAACTGGACAAACCAAAAGATCTCCTGCCAAAAAAAAAATATTAAAATTTCCTTCATTTCCTAAAACTCGTTTCAGTGATTTTTTTCTCAAACTTTCAAAATAAAATTTCTCAAAGGAAATGAAGCAAACTTTTGTTCTTAGATTTTTTTATTTGTTTTTACAAATTATGTTCATTAACCTTTATTGCCAAAAAATTATTTAACAAAACTACTTTTCCCAATAATATTTTAATTTTAGGACAACATGTAAATAATGAAGACATTTCCTGCATGTTTTCTGTTGAAAGACAAAACGAATTAGATTCACGGAATTTCTAGTCTTGTTAAAAAGATAAAGAATCTTGCAATCCAGGAAAAAAATAAGATTTTCCAGCCTACGCGCCCTTGATTGAAGATTTTCTCGTTGGCCTTTCCAACACCTGTTGACCTACAAGACAACGCCCTTGGGACCCCCACAACGCAACTTTTAACAATACCAGTTTGGACTTCTTTTGTCTTTTTTCATTTCTTCGCTCGGCGTCAAGGTAACGCGTTCAAACGGTACGCACTTGTATATGCAAATAACTCGCGGAGCTCAAAAAGACAACATTGACCTTGTTTTTTTCTTACTTCTTTCCCATAAAGAAGATGGCGAAATATTACTTATTTTTCACGCAAGACATTAGGATATTCTGAAAGAAAAACGGTTCAGGAGATTCAAGGAATTTTCGCCTACCAACCTGTAAAAGTTCAGAAAATGTACAAACGAGAAAATAATATTAAAAACGAAGAGAAAAATTAAAAATACGACGGAAATTGATACGAAATTTGAAAAGTTACTCATTGGAGGGTTTTTTAAGATTAGGCAAAGCCGTCCATTAACCTATAGACTTGGCTTGAGGCGTGTTTTTGTAATGTCTAAGGCTTGTACGCCTTTTCGCGGTCCTTAAAAGGTTCTTCATTTGATAGTCATGGGCCAGCATGAATGATAAATCAAGCAGGAAAATAAAAGCCTTGAGTTTATTGTGGTTTAGAGCTTGAAACTGATTGTTATTTTTCTTGAAAAAGTTATTTTCCTTGAAAAAGTTTTATTTGTAAACACAAAATTTTGCTTTTGAAAAAACGAGCTCTACGAAGAAGTATAACACACTAATAAAATTTAATGGGAAACCAACCTAAGGACGATTTAACACTGGCACTCGATTGTTGACAACACTCAAAACTTCCATAGCGCAAGCGTGTTAAGGCTGGCGAACGTTTTGTTATTCCAAATCTTGGGGCGGTTTCGAAAACGTTCGATTTTGTTCAACAACGCACGTAATCCAAAGGTTTTTTGAGAAAATGTGGCTTATAAATATTGATCACAAGTCACTTAGAACGATGTAGAACAGCACAACAATAGGCGTGAAGCGATTAGGTAAACTGCTTACGTGAAAAAAAAGGAGCAGCAAGTTTTTCTGATGACCGAAGCAAGTTCTACTTCTCTGGAGCTCTACACCCAACGGCGGCTGTCCGTAGACTGAGCCAGTAACGTCTAGCTGTCCCTAGCGTTTGCTGGGAAACAGCGGTAGTCCAGGGAAGACCAGAATCGTTCGCACGGGGAAACGAACCTGGAGCACGGCTCAGTGAGCGAATTCCCGTACCTGGTTATGGCCACAAAGTCCGGGGAGCTGCGAGCAGCCCAAGGCCGGGCCAATTTCCCCAATTCGCTTTATTAATGACCGCAAATGAGCTCATTTGTAGAAGACCAGGGCTAAAAAATTATAGTTTTAGTTCCAATTTGTTAGCACCTTTCTATCCGTGTTTTTCAATCCCCAAAATCTGAAGCACTAGTAGCTTTTGGCGACGCGATAAAAAGTGTAGAAAATTCCCCTCCTTGTTTATTACTTCTCAGATTCGCGAAAGGGAAAAACTAATTCGAAGTAATGTGGTTGCAAAATGGATGACAACAAGGATTAGTAGCTGGCGACCCTGGGACAAATCGGCCTTGGAGTTCACGCGTCCTATACCGATGCCAACCCAACCAAGGTGGATTGCATTGCTTTACAGAGCTCCCACACCACAAGAAACACAAGAACTATCCGCGAAATCACCCCAGCGCTCCATTTCGATTTATTTCCAAGCACAGTTTTTGACTTTGTCCTTGCATTCTTCACAGGCTTTCCTCTAAACCTCCCAATTCCATGGGGCAACGGCGGAGAACCAAACCCAAGTAATTCTTCAAACCAGCGTGACCATGAACTTCCTTTCAACTCACGAACCGCAGGAATCGAACACATTACGATAAAAAAAAATTTAATATAATTTCGAATTTCAGCATTGGACTAGGAAAAAAGAACTCTCTATGAGGCTCTTGTAATTTGTAAAAAAAAAAATTGGAACCCTACCAAACATTTTAATTAATCAAATCCGTATAATCCAAAAGCTTTCAGTTAAGTTAAACGCATTGAATTTTCAAGTTTATTTTTCAATTAACAAGACAATTAAATCCCGTAAGCTGGGTAACTTAACTTAATGAGGAATTTCAGTCGAGTGGGCGTTAAATGTTGATGATAATTTATTAACTGTAATTTTACAAAAAATTCTGACAATTTCGTGATTGTGACAAATATCTGGCGTACATCTTGTCCGAAATTATATTTAATCTGTGATTTCCCTGGACAGAAAAATAGGTCCGTTTTATGACCTTCTTTAATGTATTTTAAGTATATGTCTAAACTAGCGATGAGACGCTTGGTCACACATTGGTAAATTTCCGAGAAAGAGTCTCTATACTGTACAGTGAGTGCACCGTGAATATAAGCAAAGCCAAGAATCAGAATTCAAGCCTGTCTTGGCTGGCTTCCCATTCGCAATGGGAGAAACTTTTCAAAAGGCGATAAAAAGTCGTGTTAGCCGGTCCGCCACCTGTTGCAGGTAAATCAGGCCTTGATGGATGCTCATACTCCATTACTAAAGCTCACAACAAAGGCACCCGACTTGGCCCAACACACGACAAAATCGGCTTATTTACACAACTTTTCATGATTTTTTTCCGCCGGAATATAATACAGAACTAAACTTAGTCCCCTCTTCCCTTTTTCCTCTCAGACTATACCGAAAGAAAGAACCCGAAACTTCGTGAACGCAAACTAAGCGAATTACTTTTTCGAGTTCTTCAGGGCCAAAATTAAGCAAATTTGAAGTTTTTCAAACGTTCTAAGATATCCAAGAAACCCTAGCCTCGTGACTTTACTATCCCGTGCTGAGGGTCCTTTTAGAAAAAAAAAACTTGTAACGTGTGACGTCCGTAACGACATGGACGCTTCAGCAGGGAAATTGGAGATTTTGCAAAAATGTATGAAAAATTTCTCCAAAAAGCTTTTGACAGTAATGTGGGGACTACATACTCTCTGATAATATCTTTTTAATTCTGAAAATTGTTATTTAAAAACTTGTATTGTTGAAAGCCAACTTGCCCATGGCGACTCACGTTCATCAACTCTGTTCGCTATGTTACCAGAACTAGCAAACTTCCGCAAAAATTAATTTTAAAGTAACGTTTACATGCTAACAAGTAGTATTAAGTATTTATATACAGTTCTTACGTGTCTTTAACAAAATTTCCTAGAAACAATGTTGGACATGTTGGGGATGGATGTTATGTTCCCTAAATGACGCTCGCTATTTTTCCCAAAATATGAAAATTTCCAAAAATGCTATGAACAGTAATGTAGAGAATGTTAAGTAATACAGAAAACATTCCTCTAAGTTTTAAAATTCTTTAAAATAAATTTATAGGATGAACTAAGATGTCCAGTGAATAAGGAATTCAAGCGCATTATGTCAATTTTCAAACCTTATTGTTCCACAGTAGTTTTTACGAACTTATAATTCACTAAATAGGTACTGTGACGAAAACGTTAATAGTTTTTTAGACACGGTCCAAGGAATTGTAAGTTTTTTTATAATACAGAAATTTGCGACTTTAGACTTAGGAGCGTGACGAAAACAGAGCGACATATTTGGATTAACTGCGGAACATGTTGTAACATAGTGGTCGTTTCTTTGACACTGACATGAAGACCCCCCTGCTTATTACACTGCAACAGATTCTAAATGATGCGACCATCTAAAGTTCGAAAAAGACCCACGTGTTCCACGTGAATCCCATTTAAAAAAATATAGACCCCGAAGCTTAAAGCTGGTCTATAGTTGAATGTTATACCTGTAACCATTGTGAAACCTTTCAAGAAATAGTGTAATGCCATAACCCCCACACATCCCCAGACCAGCAATGATGTTATAAGCTTTAAGCTATAATAAAGGGAAACCCTTGTGCAACTTTCGGGTTGGTCACCGCACATTCACGTCGTCATTTGCAAATCATATTAAAACGTGACTGCCAAGTCTGCCGCTTTTATTATGTGATGCAGAAAAAGAAGTACGACTTTTTGGCGGAGCTCATGGCACAAGCTCTTGAACGGGTGGGGCTTCTGCAAGTGAACTTTTGCCAATTACTTCAGTTGAGGATAATATACGCCACAATTCGTCCGTGACAACTGTCATAAAGCCAACTGTCATTTGACATCTAAATTGCTTTTCTCAAAGTGTTGAGAGTTTAATAAAAAAGATGAGTTTTCGAGAGTTTCGCGAAAACTTTGGAAATATCTGAGTTCATTGGCAAGCTTCTAGGACTTTCATTAGTGTAGTTTTCATTGCTCTATATAGTTTTCGGAGTTGTAATTTTCGCATTGAAGTTTTGACTATTGTTGTTTTCATTATTGAAGTTTTTCATTATTGGTACACTAACGCGAGGGGACTTTCAACATTCTAAAATTCCTTTACAGTTCCAAAATATCTGCGATTTCTTCAAAGTTAAAGGGGGAGTAAGGTTTCAAAATGAAAAAATATGTTATAGAAGAGACCAAACTACATGTTCTGGCTGAAGAACCCCTATGTCAA